>JAODAL010023025.1:0-63528 GCA_025379985.1 Phyllomedusa bahiana
TTCCCCTACATTTTAAAGCTATTTTTGTAGTGAGAAAACCCCTTTTTAAAGGGTTTTTTGACATTAATGTTGGGGAGATCCCCCAAAATGAGTATTTAAATCATTTTCTAAAATATATGTATTAAAAAAAGTAAACCCTCTGAGAGCTACAGCATTACTCACCCCCCTTAGTTTCCTGAAATTTTACATTAGACACACCGGACACGACAGGAGTTTAAACGCGTGTTTGAAACCCTTATCTAAAAGAAGGGAACATGAAGGACTTGAAAGGGATGGGGAGAAAAAAGCAGTGAATGACCCCTGTGTCTTTTGTATAGAATCCACTTTTTTGAAATTAAATGATTTGAGAAAACATTGCGACGCTCCTTCTTTTTCACCCCTTCTCCCCCCCCTCCCTCTACCCCGCACCGTTCATGAGTGCATGCTTGTTTATTTCTTCCCCCTGAGGAAAAAGAGGTAAAGGAACTCACTTTGTGAAAAACCCCCCTTTTAAATTGGCTTTTTCTCTTTGGCTATCCACTGATTTTTCTCCCTATCCTTTACCTCCATCCTGGTGTTAACCTTTGCCTTTCCTGACCAATAACATTGTATTATCACCACATCCTCATCTATTGTAAACAGCAGGCATCGTCAGAAACAAGCTGTACATCTAAAAGACCAAAGACGTTCCAACCCAAAAACTCTATGAATGGAGAAAGGCATGGCTTAGAAACAGGAAGGTCTCAGGAACATGACTGTTTGTGTGGCCGTCCCTATTGTCAGCTATCCTCTGCTGGCAAAGATCACAGAGCCATTTACATGGGGCAGTTATTATTATTATTATTATTATTTATTTTAGAGCGCCATTAATTCCAGGGCGCTGTACATTTAAAGGGGGGAATTAATAATAACAAATATTGAACAAATACAATGGTGACAAAAATACTAGTAACTGAAACAGAGAGGAAAGAGGGCCCTGCCCCCGGGGGTTACAATCTACAAGGGAAAAAGGGGAAGACAGAAGGTGTGGGGGAGACATGCTTGCGGGCCGGGGTATGGTGGTGGGGTTAATGTGGGTTGTAGGCTATCCTGAAAAGATGGGGTTTTTCAGGTTGCTTTTGAAAACTGGGGGAAAGTTGGGGCGAGCTGATGTTTTGGGTTCAGGGAGTTCCAGAGTGTGGGTGAAGCACGGGAGAAGTCTTGGAGACGGTTATGTGAGGAGCTGATGAGAGGGGGAGCAGAGGAGAAGGTCCTGTGAGGACGGAGATTGCGTGAGGGGAGGTATCTGGAGATTGGGGCAGAGTATGTATGGAGGGAGAGGTCATGGAGAGCCTTGTAGGTCAGGGGTTAGTAATTGAACTAAATTTGTTGGGCAATGGGAAGCCAGTGAAGGGATTGAGATGGTGATAGGCAGGAGTAGCGAGGAGAGAGGTGAATCAGACGGCGCAGAGTTTAGGATGGATTGGAGGGGAGCAAGGGTGCTAACTGGGAGGCCACAGAGAAAGGATGTTGCAGTAGTCAAGGCGGGAGATGACGAGGGCGGGACATAGCGTTTTTAAAGTAGTGTCAGAGTGAGAATTGGGCGGATGCTGAAATATTTTTCAGGTGGAGGCGGCAGGCAGAGGTGAGGGCTTGGATGTGTGGTTTGAAGGATAAAGAGGAATCAAAGGTGATCCCAAGGCAGCGGACTTGTGGAGCTGGTGAGAGGGTGCAGCCATTAACAGTGATAGAGAGATCAGGTGGAGGGGTAGAGAGGGACGGTGGAAAGATGATGAATTCTGTTTTATCTACATTTAGTTTTAAGCGACGGGAGGAGAAGGAGGAGGAAATGGATGATAGGCATTTTGGGATCCGGGAGAGAAGGGAGTTAATGTCAGTTTCTATGAATGTTCAATTGTCACAGGCCCCGTACTGCATGAATGGATGATGTTTCTTGTACTAGTCATCCCTGAAGTCTTTATCAGCTCCCTGATATCTCTGCTGCGCTACCGATATCCATACCAGAAGCCCCTCTGCCCTGACTCATAACATTGGGCTGCAGGGTGTCCTTACTTTCCACCTGCACTCAATCAGTTTGTCTGGTGAGAACTCCCTCTCTCCAAGCCTAATCCATAGTGGATAGATTAATGCTCCTTTCCCTTACACTTGCATAGTAGGAGGCGCACTTGACCTCGTCCTCACACATGACACATAGTCAAAACACTTGTTCTGGATCTTAGTAAATCCCTTGCAGATGTCTGTACCACCCGAGCCTGGGATCCTGCAGTGGTCAGACTGGCTGCACTCCAATAGGATGATTAGTGGGTTATTACACTGGTTCCCATGTACTCGCCTCCCAGTGACGGACGTCCAGACCAGGGAAGGAGCCCCCTCAGTAGTGTCTAACATTAACCCCTCTACTTCCAGGACCCCTCCTGTGTTACAACACAGTCACTACATCACCAGGGTAATGCCCAGCTCTACACTCTGTATATAGGTTGTCAGTCCAACTATTCCTACCCCTATAGGGAACTACAGAGGCGGTTTTCTCTCTGAAGGTTGTGGGGAGCAGGGGTTGTGCTCTCTTGTTTGTTTTGTAGGAGAGCATTGCAGTGATCTATTTGTATTGAATGAGGATGTGTAGTGTTTAGGATGTATCTAAGAATATCAGCGGAGCCACTCATTTACCAATTTCATGTGCATTTGTTTTCTAGCTGCCTTTTTTATTTTCCCACAGCTACAGGGTTGTGAGGTGCAAGAGGGAGGGGTAAAGGACAGATTTCTGTTTGATTTGACATATGTAATAGAAAATATAATGATCTGGTTTTACAAAAGTTTAATATAGAATATTTGGAGAAAATATTTATCGATCTACTTATTTGACTATTTATCTTTAATCTATCTGCTGATCTATCTCATTAAGTATCATCTATTTATCTGTCTTTTATCTATTGGTCTATCTATGTATCTATTTAACCAATTTATATCTATGTATTCATCTATCTCATATCTATCCATCCAACTGCCTGTCTCTTTTGTTCCAGTAATCTCATATTTATCTATGTTCAGTCTCATATCTATCTATGTATCTATTTCTTTCTTTTTATCTATCTCATATCATATGTCTCTCTCATCATCTGTATGACTATCTAGTTGTCCATTCAGCCACCTATCCATCTCATATGCATCCATTTGTCTTTCTTTCTTTCTATTTCCTTCTTTCTTTCTTTCTTGCTTGCTTTCTTTCTTCGTGTGTCTATCTATCTATCTGTCTTCATATCTATTTTTCTATCTGTCTGTATACTGTATGTATCTATTGACCTGTCTATGTACCAATTTAACTAATTTCTATCTATTTATTTATCTCATATCTATCTATCTATATCATATCTATCTATCTCATATCTATCTATCTCATATCTATCTCATATCTATCTATCTCATATCTATCTATCTATCTATCTATCTCATATCTATCTCATATCTATCTATCTATATATCTATCTATCTATCTATCTATCTATCTCATATGTATCTATCTATCTCATATCTATCTATCTATCTATCTATCTATCTATCTCATATCTATCTATCTCACATCTATCTATCTCATATCTATCTATCTATCTATCTATCTATCTATCTATCTATCTATCTATCTATCTCATATCTATCTATATCATATCTATCTATCTATCTATCTATCTCATATCTATCTATCTATCTCATATCTATCTCATATCTATCTATCTCATATCTATCTATCTATCTATCTATCTCATATCTATCTCATATCTATCTATCTCATATCTATATATCTATCTCATATCTATCTATCTATCTATTTCATATCTATCTATCTCATATCTATCTATCTATCTATCTATCTATCTATCTATCTATCTATCTCATATCTATTTATCTATCTCATATCTATCTATCTATCTCAATCATCTATCTATCTATCTATCTATCTATCTATCTCATATCTATCTATCTATCTCATATCTATCTATCTCATGTCTATATCTCTCTCTCATATCTATCTCTCATATCTATCTATCTATCTATCTCATATCTTTCTATCTCATATCTATCTATCTCATATTTATCTCACATATCTATCTATCTATCTATCTATCTATCTATCTCATATCTATCTATTTATTTATCTCATATCTCTCTCTATCTGTTGTTTATCTATGTATCCATTTCACAACCTGTCATCCAAGCAGCGTATAACGTTCTAGTACAGCTTTATCTCTGTGTATATACACAGCGACACCCCTCCCTGCTGATAAGGGCTCCTATTCATGAGAGAACACTTCAGCCGCGGCGCTCCCTCTTTTCACTGTTCTACCTTTTGTGTATGAGGAAGGTATCTGCACAGTTTACAAAAGAGATGCCTCATCCCGAGATCATTCATGATGTCAAAATTAAGTCATCATCCCTCCCACTGAAATAATCACGGCTTATAAAACTGTATTCAGGGGCTACGGCATCATTTTATTAATGCAATGTTGACTGAGGGAGCTGCCATGAACTGCCCAGGACTATGTGCTGCCACCCGGGTGCTGCTGCTGCTCGTCCTCATGACTGGTAAGTCACTGTCTGGCCTATCACCAGCACTGTCTATGGGAGAATAGAGCTACAGGCCCTAAAAGCTGTCATTACAAGGAGAATATGGCTAAAGATAAATGTAGGATAAATGTACGCTCCAAGATTGCCTCCAAGGTATAGGTAATATGGTTATTGGATGGATGCAACAAAGTTTAACTTGACCAGGATATCACTTCTTTCCGTATTATCTTAGGTCACAATAAAATATACCGTTCTGTATGTGAAACCATGGCGCATTATCTGCCAAGTTTATCTTTGCCCCATCGGTAGATTAATAGCATGGCAACAGTTTATATGAGGATGAGTATTAGGAAGATGGGAGCTATAAGGATAAGTGAAAGGCAATGGACTTGACCAAGGACATCAAAATGTGACTGTTTCTGAGGTTAAGTGCAAAAATTACAAAGTACATGAAGGTGGGATTAGGGCAAAGAGATGCTAAAGGGCTGCTAGCAAGGTATTGTGGATGAAAATTTGGTAAGAGAATTTGGCATTGACCTTATTCAAGGTAGATTATGTGGTATTGACTTTAAAGAGAGGTAAGAACAAATAATTGGTCTCACGTTAGGATAAAATATGGAATTGAAATGATGTGAGGGTGACAATGTGGCATTGAGCGTATGTAAGGATGAGAATGTGGCATTGACCCTTATGGGAAGGTTAGAATGGGGCATTGAGTCTATGTGAGGGGGAGAATGTGGCATTGACCCTATGTGAGGGCAAGAATGTGGCATTGATCCTATGTGAAGGGGAGAATGTGGCATTGACCCTATGAGAGGGTGAGAACATGATTGACCTTATGTGAGGGTGAGGATGGGACATTGACCCTTATGGGAAGTTTAGAATGGGGCATTGACCTTATGTGAGGGTGAGAACTTGGCATTGACCTTATGTGATGGTGGAACATGAATTGACTTACGTGAGGATGAGAATGTGGCATTGACCTTATGTAAGGATGAGAATGTGGCATTGACCTTGTGTAAGGTTGAGAATGGGGCATTGACTCTTATGGGAAGGTTAGAATGGGGCATTGACTCTTATGGGAAGGTTAGAATGGGGCAATGACCTTATGTAAGGATGAGAATGGGGCATTGACTCTTATGGGAAGGTTAGAATGGGGCATTGACCCTTAAGGGAAGTTTAGAATGGGGCATTGACCTTATGTGAGGGTGAGAACATGGCATTGACCTTATGTGATGGTGAGAACATGGCATTGACTTTATGTGAGGGTGAGAACATGGCATTGACTTTATGTGGGGATGAGAATGTGGCATTGACCTTATGTAAGGATGAGAATGTGGCATTGACCTTGTGTAAGGATGAGAATGTGGCATTAATCCTTCTGAGAAGATTAGAATGGGACATTGACCCTTATGGTAAGGTTAGAATGGGGCAATAACCTTATGTAAGGATGAGAATGGGGCATTGACTCTTATGGGAAGGTTAGAATGAGAAAACAGCGGTGGCCATTGACATCTTATGAGAGAAGGTTAGAAATGGGGCATCCATTGACCTTTTGTGTGATTGAGAATGTGCCATTGACCTTATGTGAGGGTGAGAATGTGGCATTGACCCTATGTGAGCGGGAGAATGGGCATTGACCTTATTTGATGGTGAAAATGTGGCATTGAGCTTATGTGAAAGTGAGAACATGGCATTGACCTAATGTGTGGGTGAAAATGTGGCATTGACCTTATGTGTGGGTAATAATCGGGCATTGACTTGATTCGAGGGTGAAAACATGGTACTGAAATTATGTGAGGATGAGTATGTGGTAATGACCTTTTGTGAGGGTGCGAACATGGCTTTGACCCTATGTTAGGGCGAGAACATGGCATTGACCTTATGTGAGGGTAGTGACGAACTCGGCATTTGAACTTATGTGGAGGGTGAGAACATGCCATTGACCTTAAGTGAGGGCAAGAACATGGCATTGACCTTATGTGAGGGTGAGAACATGGCATTGACCTTATGTGAGGGTGAGAACATGGCATTGACCTTATGTGAGGGTGAGAATGGGGCATTGGCCTTATGTTAGGGCGAGAACATGGCATTGACCTTATGTGAGGGTGAGAACATGGCATTGACCTTATGTGAGGGTGACAATGTGGCATTGACCTTAAGTGGGGGTGAGACTGTGGCATTGACCTTATGTGGGGGTGAGAATGTGGCATTGACCTTATGTGAGGGTGAGAACATGGCATTGACCTTATGTGAGGGTGAGAACATGGCATTGACCTTATGTGAGGGTGAGAACATGGCATTGACCTTATATGGTGTAAGAATAAGGAATTTGTTACTTAGTCAAGGTTTTAACATGGCTTTAGAGCCTAAATGAAGGAGGGATGATTTGTGGCGCAAGTGACCCTTATATAAAGGTAAGAATGCTGCGCTGATCCTTTGTGGGCATGACAATGTATCAGTATCTGCTGTTGTGAGGGTTATATAATATTTGGCACTGCCCAACGAGATGTTGTAGGCAGAGTAAAGTGATCAATTGGCCTCATGTTTGGCTGTGAGATTTGTCAGGAACTTGATTAAGACAGCGTGTGAGCACTTATGGCCTGCCGCCTCTCATGATATGGGGAGAACGTTTCATTAACATTTTGTGAGGGTGAGAACATGGTAGATGATGATTTGAGTGTGCCCCTACTTCAATATGCAGGGGGCCATCCACCATTGTCAGACACCTTCTGGCACAAGTGATAACAGACACCCGGGGAGAGAGAACCAGGAGATCTGGAATGTTAGAAAATCCTATCATGCCCAGTCCCCTCTTTCTCCCCCCAATTATCTGACGCCTCGGAGGTGCTGCTAATGTTACCCCCACTCCATTTAGGCCTATAATGTAATAAGAGGGTAGGATAGTATATGTCCGCGTGACTCGGAGCATACAAAACCATATTTGTAGGTTCTTGTCACCCAGGCGGTGGTCTGCTTAGAGGTCCTAAAAGAACACGGAGGCTCGGGCCCTCTTGTGTGTTTTTCCTGGGGTAGGGCTGGAGTTCCACCCACCAGACCATTTTGTGTTCGAACAGAACTCATTTTGAACTGCGGGATTGTTTTTTTACTTAGTAAAAACCTTGTACGATTCCTGTCATACTAATTTTCTGCACCTTTCACACACAGTCGCCCGTCCCATCTTCCTCTGCAGTCTACTGTACAGTTATAAAATCTACCATTGGACAAATTTACTTAATTTACAGAACTTTTTACTCACCTTCATTTGACATTTTCACCCTAATCAGTCACCAAGAAAACTTTTCACCCGATAACAATGGAGCAAATCTACAGGACTCATAGTGATTGTTTTCAAAACGCTCTACAAAAAAAAGTCCCAAATACTATTACTACTTAATCGGCTCAATATAATCATGCCAGACCTGACCATACGCGACTCCCACGATGGTTGTTCTGAAATCCTATGCACACTAGGCCCTAGAGACCACTAGATTTCGCACAATACAGTGCCAGTCTAAGTGGTTGTTACTCACGTTGTATTAGACTCTGCAGATAATATAAAGTGATTACACTGCAGTGTACATTTTGTAATCAA
Organism: Phyllomedusa bahiana; assembly: GCA_025379985.1. Lineage (NCBI taxonomy): Eukaryota > Metazoa > Chordata > Amphibia > Anura > Hylidae > Phyllomedusa > Phyllomedusa bahiana. Next base: position 8,135 of record JAODAL010023025.1, read on the forward strand.
CCGGAGACGTCTTTTCTGGTAAATCAGCGTCGTTCACTATTCCCTTTTCTTCTCATCCTTTGGGCTTCCACACCTTCATGCTGAGTGCTCTCCGGCCAAATGACTTGGTACCCTGAGTGACTTTGGGCACAACAATATTTTTAGATAATACTCACCATTTCCTGCAACTACCTTTAATTATAGGTATGTAGCTCAGGTTCCTTCAGTTGGTTTATAGGGGCACTGACAAGTGCTGTATTTGGAAGCGCAACAAGGCATCGTACTTTATTAGGGGGCGGTCATGACAGTGCTCGTATATGGGTGGCAAAAGGCAGGTATATAGGCCGGCCTACGGGCAGTGTATATAGGGGTGACACTGATTGGCATGGGTATATGGGTGGCACTCCTCTAGGCCAGTATCATTCGGGGGGCCACAGGCATGTATTATGGGGGCATCAGGCAGGGTCCATTTGGGGCCACAGGCAAGTGGCATATGGGCGGACAACGGACAGGGGTGTTAAAACTTTTCTCATACCACCTTAAGTAAAATGCCTAATGGGGCGGCACCACAGGCAGGCGCTTTGGGGGCCATCCAGGCAGGCATATTGGGGGCACACAGGCAGGCATTATAGGGGCCACAGGCGGCATTATTGGGGCAAAGGCGAAGCATTGGTTTATAAGGGGGGCAGAGGATCAGCCTTATGGGGGCGCTCTAGAGCAGGGATATGGAGGGCCTACACGGCAGGGGTATATGGGGGTCCACTGGCCATGGGAATTATAGGGCCGGACAGAACAGGGAACGAGTTATGGGGGCTACCATTGGGCAGTATATGGGGGCCAATGGCAGTTTAATGGGTGGTGCCACATAAGAGGCAGCTCCGCATTATAGGGGCTACAGGCTGCAATTTGATATGGGGACACTGGCAGGGGAACTTTGGGGAATAAAACGGAGATATTATATGGGAGGGCCACACGGCAGTTATATCGGGGGCCACAGGCAGGCGAATTCTTTTTAGGGCATACAGGCAGACAATTTGAGGGGCACAGGCTAGCCATTTTAGGGGTACTCGGCAGGGTTTATGGTGCGGGCGCCATCAAGGATCTGGATGTTGGGTGGCCACACATAGGCTGAGGGAATATGGCGGCCTCAGACAGTGCGTATCGGGGGTCACAGGCAGGGATATGGGGGCACGCAGCAGGGATATGGGGGCCACTCAGGCAAGTTGCATTTATAGGGGCACTAGGCTAAGCATTATAGGGGCACAGGCAGCATATGGGGGCCACTAGGCCAGGGTTTGTGGGGGCCACAGGCAGGCATTTTTTCGGGGCACAGAACACAGGGATATGTGGGGCGCAGGGCCGTATATGGGGGACCCACTGGCCAATGTATATGGGGGCACAGGCAAGGCATTATAGGGGCACAGTCAGCCATTATAGGGGCACAGGCAGGGTTATGGGGGGCCTTCAATTACCGCTACGTTTACAGGGCAGTGATATGTAGGGGGCCACTGGAGTATATGGGGGCCACAGCGCAGGGCATTATAGGGGCTCAGGCAGCACATTATAGGGGCACAGTGGCAGGGATTATGGCGTGCCTATACAGACAGGTGGTTATGGGGCCACAGGCATGGTTATCTTAAACCTTGTACTTTGGCGGGCCACAGGCAGGGATATGGGGCCACAGGCAGGCATGTATAGGGACACAGAATCAGCGGATATGGGGGGCCACGGGAGTATATGGGGGCCACAGGCAGTATAGATGGGGGCCACGCTGGCAGGCATTATAGGGGGCACAGGCAGGCAATTTATAGGGGCTGCTAGGGCAGCCACTATGGGGGCAAGGCAGCCATTAATAGGCGGGCCACAGAGCAGTGGATGGGGGCCACAGACAGTGAGTATTGGAGGGCGCCTCAGGCAGGCATTTTATAGGGGCACAGGAGGCTTATTTGGGCCTTGGCACGGCTATTATAGGGGCACAGGCTAAGGGATATGGGGGCTCACTGGCATGGGATATGGGGCCACAGGCAGGGGTAGGGGGACCAAGGGCCAGGCATTATAGGGGCCAACAGGCATGGATTGGGGGCGCCAAAGGCAGGCATTTTTAGGCGGCATACCAATGAGGCAGTATGATGGGGGCCACAGGCAGGCATTATAGGTGGCCAGGCAGGTATTATAAGGGGTCAACAGCAGTAGTATTAGGGGCAACTGTGGCTGGGTAAATCGCTTTGAAAATACACATCATTAATACTACCTTTAGCTCCCCAGCGAGCGCTCGCTCTCCGTCCGCGTCTTCAGCCGCTGCGCTTGCTTCCCGGCAGCTCCTCGGGCGCACGGCCTATGACGCGCTGTGCGCCCCGAGGGGGACAGGGCAGCGGACCGTGATGACATCAACGTAATCGCGCTGACGCTGACCGGTCTGAAGGCGGCACGGGGACCGCGGGGGATCCTCGTAGCCGCTCCTGTTAGCGAGAAAGGAACCCGCGGTGTATCGGCCCCGCTGTGTCGGACCTGCGGGTCCGACACGGTGTACTTTTGCGGTGGAAGGGAGCGCATCGCCTCATTCATGCTCCGCAGAAAGCCAAGCGGCTGTTGTGGTGCGTCCATCGGACTCGAGGCATCTCATGCTGGCAAAGGGCAGTGCGTGATCCCAGGCCCATGCGCCAGAGGCTGGAGGGAGGCCCCGCGCGAAGATCGGGGACACAGGCTGGCTTTTTTCGGGGCCCGAGCACCGAATATATCTGGCCATAGCGACGTGACCTGTTGTAACCGCTCCCTTCTACTCAACTTTTTTTAAACATGGTTGAAAGACTCCATCTGTTGAAGTCTTTTGAATCTAACACATTGTTGACAATGTATTTTTTACTGACGTCTGATAACATTTTATCTGATGTGCGGAAGATTGAAGAAAGTACTCTTGTTTACATTTTTTCGAATTTACAAATGAACATATTGATTTTGAATTAGATAAACGATGGTCTTATGGTTTCTGTTTTTGGGTTGAAAAGTGTTGAAGGGGTTTTTTGAGGGGGAAAAAGTTAAAATTGTGTTTGTTTTACCAAAAACCAAATTTATGCAATCTTTATCTGACAAAAAAGTTATTTTCTTTATCTGTCCAATTGATCCTGTATAACAGTGTAAATCATTAATCTATCTGAGGAAGGGCTGAGAAAAACTCTTTAAATTTTGTTTATGGGGGTTCCCGGGGGCGGGGCCCGAACACTCTTTCTCCAATTTTATGAGAGCTCCCCTTGAAAAAGAAATGGAGCCCCCCAAAATGCTCCCCTGTAAGGGAATACATAGGGGAGAATGAAGAACACAGCGTCCCCCGTAAAGGGAAACCCCCTATAGAATTTGAATGGAAAACACAGCGTTTCCCCTTTTACTGGGAACTCCCCTAGGCAGGGAAAGGGGGAACACAGCACTCCCCTGTAATGGGAACCCCCCATGAGCGGATGGGGAACACAGCGCCCCCTGTTGGGGAAATCCCATAGAACAGAAAAGGGAAACAGTGCCCCCCCCGTACTGGGAACTCCCATTTGAGGAGAATGAGAACCAGCGCTCCCCTGTAAAGGGGAAATTCCCCCTTTGAACAGAATGGAGAACACAGCGCCCCCTGTACTGGGGGAAAATTCCCCTAGAACAGAAAGGAGAGAACACGCGCCCCCCCTGTAAATGGGGGGCCCCCTATAGAACAGAATGGAGAAAACGGCTCCCCTGTATGGGAAAATCCCCTTTGAGGAGAATGGAAAAACACGGCTCCCCTGTATGGAAACCCCATAGAAGGAATGGGAACACAATGCTCTCCCGTACTGGGAACTCACATAGAAAAAAAATGGAGAACACAGCGACTCCCCTTTTACTGGGAACTCCCAAAAGAAAAGAAAGGAGAACACAGTGCTCCTTGTAAATGGGAAAATCCCCTAGAGGAAAAATGGAGAACACAGCGCCCCCCCACTGGAAAACCCCCCTAGAAAAGAATGGAGAAAACAAAGCCCCTCCTGTACTGGGAAACCCCATAGAACAAAATGGAGAACCCCAGGCCTCCCTGTTCTGGGGGAATTCCCCTAGAACAAAAAAGGGGGAACACAGCGCTTTTCCCCTTTTTGGGAACCCCCTATAGAACACAATGGAAAACACAGCGGGTCCTTTTATGGGAAAATCCCCTTAACAGGGTTTGGAAACAAAGCCCCCCCCCTGTACTGGAAACTCCCTTTGAACAGAATGGAGAGAACAAAAGCGCCCCTGTACTGGGAAAATCCAATTTGAACCGAATGGAGGGAAACACAGCGCTCCCCTGTATGGGAACTCCCAAAAACGAATGGAGAGGGCACAGCGGGTCCCCTGTACTGGGAACTCCCCTAGAACGAATGGAAGGAAACACAGCCTGCCCTGGGGGCTGGGAATTCCCCCTTTGAACAGAATGGGAACACAGTGCTCCCCTTTTCGGGAACCCATAAAAATAGAATTTTGGGGGAACACAGCGCTCCCCCGTTTCTGGAAAATCCCCTAGAAAAGGGAATTTGGGGAACACATTTCTCCCCTGTAATGGGGGAAATCCCCCTATAACAGAATGGACAAACACAGCGCTCCCCTTTTACTGGGAACTCCAAAAAGAAAAAGAATTTGGGGAGAAAAACAGCGCTGCCCCGTTCTGGGAATTTCCCTTTGAAAAAAGAATGGAGAAAAAAGTGCTCCCCCGTACTGGGAATCCCCTAGAACAGAAAAGGAGAGAAAACAGCGCTCCCCTTTTACTGGGATCTCCTTTGAGGGAGATTGGGAGGGAAAACAGCGCTCCCCTGTACTGGGAACTCCCATAGGGTTTGAATGGAGAAAAACAAACGCCCCCTGTACTGGAAAAACCCCCCCATAGAAGGAATGGGGGAAAACAGTGCCCCCTGTACTTTAGAACCCCACATAGAAAGAATGGAGAACACAGCGCCCCCCCTGTACCCGGGGGAAAAACCCCTATAACAGAGATGGACAAACAGCGCTTCCCCCCGTACTGGGAACCCCTTAGGGGCAGAATGGAGGGGAACACCCGCGCTCCCCCGTTTCTGGGATCTCCCATTGAGGAGATTGGAGGGAAAACAGGTCCCCCGTACTGGGAAAATCAATAGAAAAAAATGGAGAAACAACAAACGTCCCTGTACTGGAAACTCCCATAGAAAGAGAATGGAGAACACAGGGCCCCCCCTGTATGGGGAAATCCCTTGAAAAAAAATGGGAGAACACAGTGTCCCCCGTTGGGGCATTCCCCTAGAAACCCGAAAAGGGGGTACACAGCGCCCCCCCGTACTGGGAAAATCCCTTTGGGAGGAAATTGGGGAGAACACAGCGCTCCCCCGTACTGGGAAAATCCCCCTAGAAAAGGGAAAGGGGGAAATCAGCCTCCCCTTTTTACTGGGGGAAATCCCTAGGCAGAATGGAGAGAAAACAGCACTCCCCTTTTACTAGGGGAAATCCCATAGAGCAGAATGGAGAACACAGGCTCCCCCGTATGGGAACCTCCCAAAAGAGGGAATGGAGAAACAGCGCTCCCCTTTTACTGGGAACTCCCATAGAAAAGGGGAAAGGGAACCAATGCTCCCTGTTCTGGGAAAATTACAAGAAAAAGAATGAAGAAAAAAGCACTTATTGTACTTTGAAAAAAGAATGGGAGAACACAGTGCCCCCTGTACTGGGAAATTTACATAGAACAGAATGGAGAACACCCCGTTTCTCCCCTTTTTTGGGAAATCACCCTAGGGAAAAAAGGGAAAGGAGAAAAAACCCGCAAACCCCTGAATGGGAAAATAAAATAGAAAGAATTTGGGGAAAAACAGTGCTCCCTGTACTGGGAAAAATTTACATAGAACAGAATGGGGGAAACAAGCGCTCATCTGTACATAGAACAGAATGGAGGAAAAAACCCGTGTCCCCCGTCTGGGAACTCCACATAGAAAGAATGGAGAAAACAGCCTCCCCCGTATGGGAAATTTCCATAGGAAAAAGAATGGAAAAGAACACAGCGCTTTCCCCCGTACTGGGAATTCCCATAGGGAACCCGAAAGGGTAAACAAAAAGTACTCCCTGTTTCTGGGAAACCCCCCATTGAAAGAATAGAGAACATAGGCTCCCCCCCGTACTTTTGGGGAAATCCCAAAGTATAGGGAAAGGAGAGAAAACAGCGCTTCTTTGTACTGGGAACTCCCATAGAACAGAATGGAGAACACAGTGCTTTCCTGTACTGGGAACTCTCATAGAACAGAATGGAGAACACAGCGCTCCCCTGTACTGGGAACTCCCATAGAATAGAATGGAGAGTCGTAACTTTCAGCGGCCCATTCCCAGGATAGGTGCGGATCCCAGAGATGGGAACAACATCTATCCTACTTTGATAACATATCCTAGTAATTTTTTTACATACTTTTACCACTCACAGATAAGTGATATTGGATTATTTCCCTCAATAAATAAATGAGCAAGTCTAATATTTTTACAGATTTTTTTTTTTTTGGTTGTCTTTATCTACTTTTAGGAATTGTTTAAATATCTGATGTAGTTTTAGGTCAAATTTATGCAGAAAATTCTGAAAGGTTCACAAACTTACAAGCACCACAAGTTTGATTTTGGAATCACACAGTGCTGTATGACTTTAATATGGCATGAAACAGTAATCCCCTCATGGTCATAATAAAATTGGCAAAAACCTCCGGAAAATGTCACTTTTCATTGTAGATTTTGGGCGACATGTCCCATTGTGGCTGAGCCATTTTTTTTTATGTATTTTGCGCCAAAAAACTGTTGACGCCCTATTCTCTATATAAATGTACTGTAATACATGAAAACTAGGCGCATTATACTCCGGGCACGACACATGTGAGTGCGCCTAAAGTAGGTGCATCAAATATACTAGCAATGATATGCTATGCGCCTACATTTGAAATGGAAGTAGCCTCAAAGGGGCTATTCTGTCCTTGTGGGGGTCCAAATTAAAAATAACAAAGAGTGCACCGAGAAAGAGATTACAACATGCCTTGATGATGTAAAAAAACTTTCTGCCTTTATTCCCAAAATGGCAGCTTTTTTATACCTTTGCAAATTAGTAGATAAGAAGCATCACATGTACCTGGCTGTGAGGGTTTATTGGTACGTCCTTATCTATAGACCCCTTCTCACTGCTCAGGAATGTCTAAACACAGGGTGTAACTCCAGAAGAAGTGCCATCTTGGATTACACGGTGAATGTCTCTACAAACTACTACAGGCGGCCATTTTGTTAACACATTAGTGTCAAGAGAGATACAGACAGCTTTTACATGCTGTATTACATAGGTATGTGCCTACTATATATATATGTGAGGTATATACTAACTAATGCATTAAAATGGAGACAGAAAGGATCACACATATATAGAACCTTTGTTCCCATCCATAACACATTATGCTATGTGCCTAGATTAGGCGCATCAATTATACTATGCAAGGCATACCACATGCCAGATTTTTGACAGGTTCATTCATGCAGGTGCTATATACACTCATGTAACTGGCGCAGCGGGCATCTTTCCTGACATGTCGCCCTTTGTGTTTATTTGTCGAATAAGGGATTTGGCGCATCACTCAAGCATAAGAAGTGGAGTGTAAACTTTTGGTGATATAACTCATTTTGTCCTCCACTGTTCATATCATTTTTCCCCCTTTGCGTTTTAGTGGTCATAACTTTTTTTGCTTTATGACACCATGTATGAAAACTGTCTAGGTCTAAAATTCACGTTGTTGCCCATAGCAACCAATCAGAGCCCATAGCAACCAATCAGAGCGCCCCTCTCATTCTTCCAGAGCACTATATGAAATGAAAGGGGCACTCCGATTGGTTGCTATGAGCTCTGATTGGTTGCTATGGGCTCTGATTGGTTGTTATGGGCAACAAAGTGAATTTGTGACCTAGACAGTTTTCATACATGCGGCCCCTAGTGTTTGTGTGCTAATGGTTTTTATAGATACCAGTGTTGAGCACATAGAATGTATTAAAGGGAGAAAAAGAAAAAGAGGGGGGCGCACAATAGTGTTATACCGTAAATAATAAACTGTAGTGGAAGATAAAGGTAGGATTCTCACCTTCGAGTGTTGCGCTATTACTGTAGAGGCACAACACTCATATGCGCTTACAGGGCTATTTATATTCCGTAGCCCTTAGTATGGCAGCCGCTGGTCACTGAAGCTCCGCATACTTCTGATGAAGCACAGGTGCTCGCGCGAAACGCGTCAAGTTTTATTGTCTTGTTTTTAATTTTGCAAGGGTAACTCCCCTGCATTTTTAAGAATAAAAGCCATTTTATCTAAAAGCCTTTAGCTCGGGCTTTTTTTACTTTGCACGTGCGCCGGGTCCATTTTTCTTTTCCTATTAGAATGTATTAAATGCATTTTATAAATTTTTGGGGGCGGAATGGAAAAAAAAATCACTATTCGCTATATATATATAATATGTTATCTTTCAACGGATCTTGTCATTATAATGATAGCAAAATATTTTTTACAAGTTGACTTTCAAAGGAAGTCCCCTCCATCTGTAAAATCACTTGATTATAGTTGACTATACGTTGCAGCAGGGTGCTATGGTTGACGTGGACACAGCTTTTTTGGAAACTACCAGCAACTGCCACAAATTAGCAGGTCCCTTCACACGGGGGAATTTCGGCGCATATTTCGCGTCGTATTTGCGCTCTAATACGGACGAGATGCAAGCCGAAATTACGGTAATCCACAGTTCTCATAGAGAACTATGGATTACGCCTCCTCTCCCCGCTTGTCCAATATGATCATATTGTACGCGCAGGGAGATAAGTGACATGTCAATTATTTGCGGCGACTACGCGCCGCAAGTAATGCATGTCTACGCCGCCGCCGCGGGAGTACGCACGTATCAGCGTGACTCCCAAATCACCCGGCGTAATTGCGGCCGTACTGTACGCCCCCCAAAATTACGCCGTGTGAACATAGCCTTACACTGCTGACCGAGCTGTGCTACCGCAAATAGGTAATAGCCTTTTCATTTTGCCCAAGTTTGGTATAAGCAGGACAAGGGTGAAAGAGGTGACCTGCTTCAGAATAGTCATTTTCTTAAACCCTAATTCTATGTTAGTCACAGAACAGAGCAGCTACGAGGAGACTCTGAGTCAATGGACTCAGTCCAGTAAGGAACTACTGAAACTGGTGACTGAGGTTAGGGGCGGCCGTGTAGGTTAAGGGCCATGTCCCCACGGCACCGGTATGTGGTCAGTTTTTCAGACGATTTGCGGTTTTGCAAACCGTCTGAAAGACCGGCCGCAAACTAACACACCGGGCCGCTCTGGAAACCCGTGCCGTCATTGAACATGTTCATTCATACGTCCGGTTTTCAGACGGAATATGAACATATCAATGGGAAAGGGGAGGGCTTTTCTCCATTCATCGGGGAGAAAAGCCGTTCCCCGACGGCCGTGGGGACGGCACTAACACAGGACAAATACCACTCGGATAAACCGACCAGTATTTGTCCTTTGCCGTGGGGATGAGCCCTAGGACTGGCCCACAGGGGAGCAGGGGAAAACCTCAGTGGGGCCTGTGCACATGGTGGGCCCCTGGGCATGGTGGGTCGCTAGGCATGGTGGGCCACTGTGCATGACAGGCCTAGGGGCTGCTTTTCTGGGAAAGAGGCAGAGAAAGAGAGGCAGAGAGCAAGAGTCATGTAAGTAGCTGCAGGGTGGGCCTCAAGAGTTAACTCCACTGGTGGTACATGATAATCAACTCCACTGGGGCTCCAAGAGTCAACTACACTTATGGGCCACAAAATTTAACTCCACTCGTGGGTCCCAAGAATCAACTCCACTGGTGAGCCCCAAGAATCAGCTCCACTGGTGGGCCCCAAGAATCAACTCCACTGGTGGGCCCCAAGAGTATGTGTGCAGTATGTGTAGACATACACAGTAGCTGTAGGGTGGGCCCCAAGAATCAACTCCACTGGTGGACCCCAAGAGTTATGTGCAGTATGTGCAGACATATACAATAGCTGTATGATGGGCCCCAAGAATCAGTTTCAATGGTGGGCCCCAGGCTCCACCTGACATTACTGCCTTGTAACGCTTTATTTTTCCTATACTGGCGCTGAAGGGGGAATTCAGCTTTTGCCAGGTATCACCATAGATTACAGCTTTGCTGATCACTAGTTCTAATTATAGTTAATCTTTCATCAGCTTTTTTTAGGGGAACCCTTTTAACAAAAAAGGATTGTTAAAAGTTTTTCGGCATTCTTGACTATGACTGCAATGAATATTTCAACTGAGCTCCATTTACTTAAAAGGGACTGAGGTGCATTACCTGGTATGACCAAATGAAAAGAATGGGACTGTTACCAGAATTAAAGCTAGCCATTTCTAGTCTTCTGTAGTCTTAAGTATGTTTTAATGGTTTAAATCATTGGATAAGTCCTATGTTAGTCTTTACATAGTGGAATCTTAAACAATATCATTCTTTACAGGGCAGAATACTGAAGCCGTGCCCGTGATAGATACTTTAGTAACTATAGCCAACATTATTATTGGTGGAGACAGTACTACTGAAACTCCCACAACCAGTGTTCAAGAATTTGTGACAACAGAGGTTTACTATACTGAATCAACTACCCCACCAGATTACGTGACAACAGAGATTTACTATACTGACACCAGTAGTCAACCAGATAAAACCACGGATAAAAGTACTCTTCCATACAGTAAAACCAGCAATCAACCAGAAAAGACCACATATGTAACTACTGTTTCCGTCAATAAAACCAGTAGCAAACCAGACATTACTACAAAGACAACAATTCTTTCCATTACCAGCGGTCCACCAAAAGATACCAAGTTTATCACTACTCTACCTTCCACTAAAACAAATAACCTACCAGAATCTACTACTGAAACAAAAACCCTTTCCATCACCAAAACCAGCAGTCCACCAAAAGAGACCACGAATAGAAGTACCTTGCCCTTTACTGGAACAGAAGAGACAACCTTGACACCAATATTAACAGGAAGCAGCACTCGACAAGATCAAACAGAAACAACTTCTGTTACGAAAAGTAGTAGTCAACTAATACCAACTATTAATCTATCGCCTGGCACCATGACATCACAGGAGCCCATAACTGCAGGTACAAAACCCACTACAAGTCCCTACACAACAGTGAACTATGCACAATTAGCGAGTATCCAATCAACACTGTCCACTAACAACTTATTAAGTAGTAGCGCAACATCCTCCAGAGCCTCCTCACCGAACAATATAGGCATGATGTCCACAACCAATGACCTGAGCAGCAAGTCTACATCATATAACAGCACAACATCTTCTGGAACCTCCTCTCCAAACGTTACAGACATGATGCCCACAACCAATGACCTGAGCAGCACATCTACATCATATAACAGCACAACATCTTCTGGAACCTCCTCTCCAAACGTTACAGACATGATGCCCACAACCAATGGCCTGAGCAGCAAGTCTACATCATATAACAGCACATCATCTTCTGGAACCTCCTCTCCAAACGTTACAGACATGATGTCCACAACCAATGGCCTAAGCAGGAAGTCTACATCGTATGAGAGCACAACATCCTCTCCAAACGTTACAGACATGATGTCCACAACCAAAGATATGGGCAGCAAGTCTACATTATATAACAGCTCAACATCTTCTGAAACTTTCTCTCCGATGTTTACAGGCATGATGTTCACAACCAATGACCTGAGCAGCAAGTATACATCATATAAAAGCACAACATCTTCTCCAAACTTTACAGACATGATGTCCACAACCAAAGATATGGGCAGCAAGTCTACATCATATAATAGCACAACATCTTCCGGAACCTCCTCTCCAATAGTTACAAGGATGATGTCAACAACCAATGACATGAGCAGCAAGTCTACATCAAATAATAACACAAAATCCTCCACAATGGCTTCTCCAAAACTTACAAGCATAATGAGCAGCATGTCTACATCAAATAATAGCTCAATATCTTCCGGAGCCTCCTCTCCAATACTTACAAGCATAACATCCGCAACCAATGACATGAGCATCACGTCTGCATCATATTCTAACACAACATCTTCCGGAACCTCCTCTCTAAACGTTACAGGCATGATGTCCACAACCAAAGATATGGGCAGCAAGTCTACATCATATAATAGCACAACATCTTCCGGAACCTACTCTCCAATACTTACAAGCATAACAGCCAATGACATGAGTATCACGTCTACATCATATATTAACACAACATCTTCCGGAACCTCCTCTCCATTGCTTGCAAGCACAATGTCCACAACCAATGATATAAGCAGCAAGTCTACATCAAATAATAGCTCAACATCTTCCAGAGTCTCCTCTACGATGGTTACAAAGTTGATGTCAACAACCAATGACACCAACAGTAAGTCTGAATCATTTAATAGCACAACATTCTCCGCAACAGCTTCTCCAACACTTACAAGCATGATGTCTACAACCAATGACATAAGCAGCAAGTCTACATCATATAATAGCCCAATATCTTCTGAAATTGTATCTACGATGGTTACAGGCATGATGTCCACAACCAATCATATGAACAGCAGGTCTACATCATATAATAACACAACATCTTCCGGGACCACTTCTCTGAATCGTACAGGCATGATGTCCACAACAAATGACATGAATATAATGCCCACATCTTATAATAGCCCATCATCTTCAGAAACCCACTCTTCAATCGCTACAAGCATGATGGCCACAACTAATGGCATGAGCAGCAAGACCATATTATATAATATCACAACATCTCCCAGAACTGCCTCTCCAATACTCACAAGCACAATGGCCATAACTAATAACATGAGTATCAAGTCTACACCATATAATAGCACAACATCTTCTGGATCTGCCTCCCCAATGGTTACAAGCATGATCTCCACAACCAATGACGTGAGCAGCAAGACCACATCATATAATATCACAACATCTTCCAGAACAGCCTCTCCCATATTCACAAGCACAATGTCCACAACCAGTATCATGAGTATCAAGTCTACACCATACAATAGCCCAACAGCTTCTGGAACTCCTTCTCCAATGCTTACAGGCATGGTGTCCACAACCAATGATACAAGTATCAAGTCTACACCATATGATAGTACAACATCTTCTGCAGCTGCTTCTCCAGTGCTTACAGACATGATGTCCACACCCAATGACATGAGTGTCAAATCTACATCATATCCTAACACAAATAATAGCTCAATGAAGTTCAATGTATTGTCATCAACACCAAGTAACCCAATGAACTCATCCTACCCCACAAGTATTCAAGCAACCGTAAACAAAATTGAATCAACTTCAATAATTATGACCACCACCACTTCTGGTATGCCATCATCAACACTTAATACCGGTAGTCAGCCTTTGTCAACTGCTTTTCAGTCAGTTTCCACTAAAAGCTCAACTACATCTCAACTCCAACCATTAGTAAGTAACAGCATAGGTATGTCTTCTGGTACATTACCATCATTCTCAATATCAACTAGTGGCATAGATGCATCTCCAAGTACAACATCATCTACTCTAAAGAAGACCTCTACTGATGTAGGAGCAACTACTAGCCAACCAGTATCATACAACAACCCAAATAGTACAGTTACCAGTAGTCCTCCAATCAACATCACTGGTGTATATCCAAGCACATTAACATTTTCAAGCAGCATCATGATCAACTCTTCCAATACTGTTACAAGTATCACACCAACATCAACTAGTAGTCAACCACCATCAAGCAACAGCACAACTACCTCAACATTAAGTAACACGTTGAATTATTCAGATACTACCATCAATACCCATACAATGGCCCCTAGTGCTACTATGGCACTGATATCAATCAATGTTCCATCAACATTGAACACTTCTCAACTGGGATCAACCTTGATTCAACCACCTTCTCGAAGCAATTTGGCTACACCTACTGGTACTGCAGCACCAACTACAATCCTTACTCAAAGCTCAAAGGAATCTAGCAGTTTTCCACAGGGTTTAGGAAATGATACAGTTACACAACCTTCTTCTAGCAATGGCAGCCCGTCACCAAGAACCAATAGCACCACAGCACTTCCTAGCAATGGTAACACTATAATTAATTTATCTTCTTTTAATGACAACATCTCCTCCACATCTTTTGGTAATGATGCCAGTAATCCACCAACTCAACCACCCAGTGCTTCCCTAACATCTTCTGGAAGTGGTATTGCCAACCATACAGTTGTGAATGACACTGTGAAAACCTCAGGCACAACAACATCTAGTAACACCCCAAGTAGTACAGCAGTATATTCCAGTAATGAAATCAATGGATCAGAAGTTACCAAGAAGTATGTAGAAACATCTTCTGTTCCGTCTACTACAACGAGTCCAACACGGACTGCTTTTGGTAATGTCACAGGAGCCTACATTACCTCTTCTGATGCTACTGCTATTTTGAGTAATGAAACATCATCTTTTAACCCTAGCAATATTGATCCAACCTTAAGCAGTAGCACAGTGACATCCGCTAGTAATATGGATAATATGACATCATTTGGTTTGGGAATCTCTATGCGATCATCATTTACAGCCACTACTGAGGTGACCGCATTTAATAATGGAACAACTATCCACCCAGTATCAACCAGTAGCAGTGCAAAAGCTTCCAGTGACCCTACTGTGACCATTGGTCCCTTGTCTGACATGACTAAAACTTTATCACCTTCTATGTCATCAACATCAAAACCCAATATTACAACCATTTCATCAACTTTAGCAAGTAGCACAACAGCCTCGCATAGTGGTATGACCAGTGGTTCCACAAGCACAAGAAATGCTACACCTATCACATCAACTTCCACATCGATACAAAGAATCACAATGAACTTGACAAGTGACTCAATGGCTCCACCCAGCAGCACATCCATGTCTACCCACAACCCAACATCTTCCACAACCTCTTCATCGACTCTTCCTGGCTCTAGTGCCCACACTGTGTCAAGTACTGGCATCAAGTCCTCTGCAACAAGAGCAACTGACTCCAACTCAACTTCAGAAAGTAGTACAACAGTCTCACATAGTGGTATGACCAGTGTTTCCCCAAGTACAAAAAATGCTACACCTATCTCATCTGCTTCCACATCAGTACAAGGAACCACAATAAACTTGACAAGTGACTCAGTGGTTCCACCCAGCAGCGCATCCATGTCTACCCACAACCCAACATCTTCTACAACTTCTTCATCTCCTATCCTGCCTGGCTCTAGTGCCCAAACAGTGTCAAGTACTGGCACCAAGTCCTCTTCAGCAGGAGCAACCAACTCAAATTCAACTTCTGCAAGTAGTACAACAGTCTCACATAGTGGTATAACAAGTAGTTCTACAAGTACAAGTAATTCTACACCTATCTCATCAGCTTCCACATCAATGCAAAGAAGTACAATGAACTTGGTAAATGACTCAATGGTTCCACCCAGCAGCACATCCACATCTCCCCGCACCCCAACATCTTCTTCAACATCTTCATCTTCTACCACTCCTGGCTCTAGTAGTTCCACAAGTACAAGAAATGCTACATCTGTTTCATCAACTTCCATATCAATGCAAAGAACCACAACAAACTTGACAAGTGATTCAGTGGTTCCACCCAGCAGCACATCCATGTCTACCCACAACCCAACATTTTCTACAATGTCTTCATTTTCTACCCCTCCTGGCTCTAGTGCCCACACAGTGTCCAGTACCGGCACCAAGTCCTCTTCAACAGGGGCAACCAGCTTCAACTCAACTTCAGCAAATACTATAACAGCCTCAACTAGTGGTATGACCAGTAGTTCCCCAAGTTCAAGAAATCTTACACCTATCTCACCAGTTTTTACATCCATGCAAAGAACTACAATTAACTTGACAAGTGGCTCAGTGGTTCCAGCCAGCAGCACATCCACATCTCCCCGCACTCCAACATCTTCATCTTCTACCCTTCCTGGCTCTAGTAGTTCCACAAGTACAAGAAATACTACACCTGTCTCATCGACTTCCACATCAGTGCGAAGAACCACAATGAACTTGACAAGTGACTCAGTGGTTCCACCCAGCAGCATTCCACGTCTCCCCAAAAGCCAACATCTTCTACAACGCCTTCATCTTTTACCCCTCCTGGCTCTAGTGCGCATACAGTGTCCAATGCTGGCACCAGGTTCTCTTCCACAGGAACAACTATCCCCGATTCATCCTCACAAGTGACTCATTCCACATCATTCACAAATAACCCAAGAACCCAAGACCAGAATTCAGGTAATTAAATATAACATAAATTAAGATTTGGAAGGAAAATAGATGAGTGTGAGTTAATCTACAAATCAAATTTTCTTTTAGTTGCCACCACCAATGGCTCCTCCAATTTACTGGCTCCTTGGAAAATCATTATCATCTCCTTGGCTGTTGCTGTTGGAACTTTTCTTGTGATTGGAGGAATATTATTGGTAAGTTATGGTACATATGGCACACGCACCCTCATCATCTCACTCTATGGGTACTACCTTGTTCTTGGGCTACCTCTACTCACCCTGTTGAAGCAGACCACCACACACAATACAACATGGGACCTTAAATCTAATGTATATTTCTGCAGCAGAGTTTTGTGCCTGAAACTTGGACTTCTGTGCTGTGCCTGGGCTGCAGGGGTGTTGTGCTGCACGATTCCACAGCAGCTTCTAAAGTGTAAGGATTAGACCCATTTTTTTGTGTTTCCACCAAGAATAAATGACAAGTCACTTATTTGTGCTGCAGACATTTTACTACAACAATGACAAAAATTTATGCAGAAATGTTCCATTGCATGTGGTAGACTGCATGTGAAAACTATTGGCATAGAGAAGCTGGGGTGCAGATGGCATCCACACAGTCTTGATGAGTCATTGACCTTAATTCGGTGGAATGGGGGGGGGGCACGATGACCAGAGATCACTGCCCCGCTGCAGACTTCTTCTACCAGGTGTCTAGATAGCATGTGTCTTCTTCTGCCTGTTCTAGCATTAAGGACTTAGGTTTTGATTCTCTATTACTCAGGAGCCTTTTCCTTAACCAATTTGCCATGGTTGATCCAACTAGGAATTACTAGGCCAACAGGTCCCTTAGCCTTTAGTGGTCGATGATAACTTCCCTATTGTATCACCACTGCTAGCTAAGGTCGCTGCGTCTAGACATGGTTATGGAAACACCATTCATATGTTTGGGATGTGTTACACATCAATTACATGTCTATTATAATAATGCACAAACAATGTATAAAATGCATTTTAATTTATTGAAACAACATTAAAAACATACATTAGAAGAACAGGCACCTGAACAAGAAAACAGTGGGAATGCAGGCATTAAGTGAATGGATGCGAAAGCACATTGGTTAGAAATTGTCGGTGTGGATCGCACCATGCAAGAGTGGATCACAAGTGTACAATAGTACAATAGTAATACATATAAATATATATATGTAATAAATACACAATAAGTAATAAATATAAATATATGTAATAAATATACAATAAGTAATAAATATAAATATATATATGTAATAAATATACAATAAGTTATAAATACACAACTAAATAAATAATAAAATACAAGTGCAAAAAGTAACAGTATGCAAAAAGAGGTTCATCACTTACCCACTGACGCCCAACACGCGCTTCGCTTACTTACTTCGTCAGCTGTAAGCAAAGTGCGCGTCGGGTGTCCATGCTGGACATTTCCCTGCACTGGATCAGGGTAATATAAAGGGGAATTTTTTTGGATACTTAGGGAGAAAGGGTTTTTCACCAAAAGTAAGCGAGCTGCGATGTCTAATGCACCTAATGAATGTGTTAGGAGCATTGTTAGCAAGACTCTACACTTTTTAATGCGCCTAACATGAGGGGGCGTTCTGGGGTGTTCTGGGGGCGTCGCACCACACTTATAATATTAGACACATAAATGAATTGCAGGTCGGCAAAAACTAGGCGCTTATGTGCTCGGACAGGCAGACCTATCTCAATGTGGTTGCCTTGCGAGCCTGCGGAGTTGTGGACGTGGAGATAAATTTACTGTTAGGGAAAAAAATTTTCCAATATTTCTCAATTCCACCATACAATAATAAAAAGTGATTTATTTATAATTATTTCAAACGTGTATAAATTTTAATTATGTTAAATGGAAAAAGTATTATCATATAAAATTTATATTAAAATATTTAATATTCCAAAAATATTAAAATAACTCCTATAAAATGTATTTAAAATTAATAGAATGTAAAATTATTTTTAAATTAAATAAACAACTGAACTATATTTTTCAGAATTATGTTAAAAGTAAAATGTTCCGATTTTTTTTTTTTTTTTTACCACATTAAATGACAGAATTTTTTATCAGATGGTGGTCAGTGTTGAAATTTATTTTTGCTGCTCTCACCCCTTATTCTACCATACAGCAATAGCAGCACCGTCACTAGAGTATTGCTGGGGACTGTGGTCTCCAAGCAGGATTAGTACCATGTTTCTATTTCATGTCATACTATTCTAATGACTTCTCTTTATTTTCCAGCCTTCTAGTCCACTCAAAAAATTAGAATATCATTGAAATTGAAAGGGGGGTTCTCCAGAACGCTCACAAATGTATTATTTATTAACCTTGGTAATTCATCTGTAATGAGTCTATTTACAAACATATGTTTTTCATCTATTTGGACTTTAAATTATTGATATCAGTTATCTTTCAGTGATATTAAATTTTTTTGAGATGCACTAGTATCTACAGCCTTTACACGTTTCTCACATTACTAATGCGCCTAAGTTCCGTAATGCGGCGAACACACAGACGAGCGCATCCAACTTTAGACGCTATTTATGAGCGCACAAAAACCACTGTCATACATTTAGGCGCATTATACACTTCGCACAATGCACTGCAATGCGCCTATTTGCATACATGTCTACCTTAGGGTATGTTCACACGGGTAAATTTCGGCGTGCATTTCGCGTCGTATTTGTACTCTAATACGGGCGAGATGCGTGCCGAAATTACAGTAATCCATAGTTCTCAAAGAGAACTATGGATTACGCCTCCTCTATCCGGGCGTACAATATGATCGTATTGTACGCCTGGGGAGATAAGTGACATGTGTAATGACAGTCTATGGGTCCGGCGGGCTGCCCCCCCCACGCGTCGCGGGAGTACGTGCCGATCAGCGCGACTCCCAAACACCCAGCGTCATTGCGGGGTGCACTGTACGCCCCGTAATTACTCCGTGTGAACATAGCCTTAGGGGCCGTTCACACGGCTTATTTCGCCGCGGATTGGAGCTATACTGCGCACCGGATTTGCGCTGCAATACGGCTCCAATCCGTCGCAGTAATTACGGTAATCCACAGTTCTCATAGAGAACAGTGGATTCCGCTCGCCGCCAGTGGATAATGCAAGTCTCTGGGCCGGTGGGCCGGTGCACCTGCACCGCCTCGCCCCGCCCTTATTCAAGCTGCGGATTGTGCCGAGCGCGAACACGGCCTTAGGGCCACATGTATGAAAACTCTCTAGGTCTAAAATTCACTTTGTTGCCTATAGCAACCAATCAGAGCCCATAGCAACCAAGCACATCTCATAGTAACCAATCAGAGCCCATAGCAACTAATCAGAGCTCATAGCAACCAATCAGAGCTCATAACAAATAATCAGAGCTCATAGCAACCAAACAGAGCTCCTAGTAACCAGTCGAAGCTCCTAGCAACCAATCAGAGCTCATAGCAACCAATCAGAGCTCATAGTAACCAGTTAGAGCTCCCCTTTCATTTCATATATCGCTTTGAAAAACTTAAAAGGGAGCGCTGATTGGTTGCTATGGGCTGTGATTGGTTGCTATGGGCTGTGATTGGTTTCTATGGGCTGTGATTGGTTGCTATGAGCTCTGATTAGTTGCTATGAGCTCTGATTATTTGTTATGAGCTCTGATTGGTTGCTATGAGGTCTGATTATTTGTTATGAGCTCTGATTGGTTGCTATGAGCTCTGATTGGTTTCTATAGGCAACAAAAAAAAGTCTTACACCCAGACAGTTTTCATACATGTGACCCTTGATGCAATATATTTGCATTCCCCCTGTTTTTTTGTTCAGGTGTCTGGACTTCAAATACTAGTATATGTTTTTAATGTTGCTTTAATAAATGTTACACATTTTATACCTTGTCATTGTGTATTATTATATTAAACGTATTATTGATGTGTATGATCTCATTTATCAGTATATTATGTGTCTCTCTACTAGTGTAGTTTTTCTTGCTAGGTGTTTATTTTGGGATGCGGTTTATTGACGGATTTTACAGGGATCTATGCCAAATCTGACCCGTGAACTGAGCCTTACTATACAAGTTTACCCCCAATGTCTGTAGGGTAAAAATATTCTTGAAAGCAGTGTTCTCACCATAGACTTTGATGGGTATATCTGCCACCTTGGACCTGTGCAGGGGGCTAAACTTTGAGTTACATAGCCCAAAGGTTAATTGGTTGAGAATGTAGAGTGGGTCACGCTTGAGCACAAAACTTACATTGTTATGTAGGAGTTCTGCAGTACAGAGACGTACACCAGCGGATTCACCTGTATGGGAAATCCCGTAGACAGAGGAATGGAGTGTACACAGTGTTCCCCTGTAAATGGGATCTCACATAGAACAGAAGGGAGAACACAGTGCTCCCCTGTAAACTGGGATCTCCCGTAGATCAGAATGGGAAATGCACAGTGCTTCCCCTTGTACCGGGATTTCCCTTACGAACAAAATGGAGTTACACAGCGCTACTCTTGTACTCGGGTACTCCCAATTGATCAGGAATGGAGGAACATCTGCGATCCTCGGTACTGGGAACTCCCATTGACAAGAATGGAGGAACACTGCTCTCCTCTTACTGGGAACTCCCATAGAACAGAATGGAGAACACAGTGTGATCCCTGTTCCGGGGATCTCCTTACGAAACAGAAATGTGAACACAGCGCTCCTCTGTTACTTGGAACTCCATAGAACTGATGGAGAAACACTGTGCTCCTGTACTGGGAACTGCATAGAATGAAGGAATGGAGAGAACACAGTGTCCCTGTATGGGTAACTACATAGAACAGAATGCGAGAAACACCATGCGCTCCTCTGTACTTGGGAACTCCATAGAAACTGAATGGAGAACACGCGCTTCCCTGTACAGGGAACTCCCATAGAACAGAATGGGAGAACACAGTGCTCCCCTGTACTGGGAACTCCCCCTAGAACAGAATGGAGAGAACACAGCGCTCTCTGACTGGGATCTCCCCTAGATAGAACAGCATTAGAGAGAAAAACACAGCGCTCCCCTGTACCGGTATCTCCCATCGAACAGATAAGGAGAAAACACGCGCTCTCTGTACTGGGAACTCAATAGAAACAGAATGGAGAGAACACAGTGCTCCTGTACTGGGAAATGCCCTAGAACAAGATGGAGAGAACACAGCTGCTCCCCTGTACTGGGAACTCCCTAGAACAGAGAATGGACGAGAACACAGCGCTCTCCTGTACTAGGAACTCCCCATAGAACAGAATGGACGAGATCACAAGCGCTCCCCTGTTGTCTGGAACTCATAGATCGAATGGAGAGAAAACAGCGCTCCCTTGTATGGGAACTCCCCCAGAACAGTAATGGAGAGAAACACAGCGCTTCCCTGTAAGGTACTCCCATCTAGAAGAGAATGGAGAACACAGCGCTCCCCTGTACTGGGAACTCCCATAGAACACAATGAAGAGTTGTGCGCACGCGTGACTGGTTCTCCACTCCGATCCGACACCTTCGGGGCCCTGTTCCATAGCTTGGACCTGCACCTATCAGCCTTTGATAGAGTATCCATATGCCATCAAACTCTATGGTGGAATCACCCACCCCTCTTATACTTAATGGCTTCCTTGTCATCAGTCTCCCGATCAAACCAAATTCAATCCAAATACAGATTATCCTATGATTTACTTTAGCAACCATAAGGTGCTCCATCATATATAACCATATGTCACTAACAATCCGATCCATTTTACAGGCAATATACTTCATGCGAAGACTTAAAGGAATGAATCGCTACGTTGTTTCACGCTCCTGAACGCGACTACCTCAAACGGAGTCATTTCTACCATCTAATCACAGTATTATGTGGAGAGATGTGTTGTGATATACTGCCACCGCTGGCCAGTACGAGTATTGCATCAGTACCGTGTATTAGAATCTATGATGTTCTTGGTTTTTAGAATTATATTCTATGTATTTATTTAAGATATATATATATATATTACTCAGTGACACTGATGCCTGATGGCCACTGTATGTGATATAGACGCTTTATACAGAAGACAGTGTGAGGGTGACATCCAGTGCTAGAGGTGTGTATTACACATGTTATATTGATATTTTCTACCTGGATCAGGGGATGTGATGTCAGCATTTGGCTAGACCAGTGGTCTGCAAAGTGCGGCTCTCCAGCTGTTGGGAAACTACAACTCCCATCATGCATTATCTATACAATCTATATCAGTGGGCATGATGGGAGTTGTAGTTTCCCAACAGCTGCAGAGCCGCACTTTGCAGACCAGTGGGCTAGACTGATTCCCACAGGGATGCAGCATTGCTGGTCGGTGCTGATGCTTTATATATTTTGTAATTATTGTATTATATAATTTATTTTTGTATTGTTATGCTGACGTTACTGTGCGGTTTCATGTAATGCAGCCGCAAAACTGAAGATGATTAAAAAAACTTAAAACCAAGGAGGCAGCATCGGTGTCAGTCACTACAGTGGAGGGTGTTATTGTTGGTAATGTAGGTGTATGGTCTTATGCTGTCATTGCTGCATGTGGATGAAGCCCCACTCACATGTAATGGCCAATGATTGCATCAACAGAGCCACGCAGACAGTGTCCCCATCAACAGTGCCAGACAGACAGTGACCCCATCAACAGTGCCAGACAGACAGTGACCCCATCATCAGAGCCATACAGACAGTGACCCCATCAACAGAGCCAGACAGACAGTGACCCGATCAACAGTGACAGACAGACAGTGACCCCATCATCAGAGCCAGACAGACAGTGACCCCATCATCAGTGCCATACAGACAATGACCCCATCATCAGACCCAGACAGACAGTGACCCCATCATCAGTGCAAGACAGACAGTGACCCCATCAACAGTGCCATATAGACAGTGACCCCAACATCAGAGCCAGACAGACAGTGACCCCATCATCAGTGCCATACAGACAGTGACCCCATCATCAGTGCCATACAGACAGTGACCCTATCAACAGAGCCATACAGACAGTGACCCCATCATCAGAGCCAGACATACATGGACCCCATCATCAGTGACAGCCGGGTCAGTGATGTGCCATCATTCAGAGCAGAACAGGACGCCAGTGACCCCACCATCAGAGCCAGACAGACAGTGACCCCATCATCAGTGACAGACAGACAGTGACCCCATAAAACAGAGGCCATACCAGACTAGAGACCCCATCATCGAGCATTGGGACAGGGACAGTGACCCCATCATCAGTGCCAGACAGACAGTGACCCCATCAACACAGCCATACAGACAAGGACCCCATCAACAGAGCCATACAGACAGTGACCCCATCAACAGTGCCATACAGACAGTGACCCCATCAACAGAGCCATACAGACAGTGACCCCATCATCAGTGCCATACAGACAGTGACCCCATCAACAGAGCCATACAGACAGTGACCCCATCATCAGTGCCATACAGACAGTGACCCCATCAACAGAGCCAGACAGACAGTGACCCCATCAACAGTGCCAGACAGACAGTGACCCCATCAACAGTGCCAGACAGACAGTGACCCCATCATCAGTGCCAGACAGACAGTGACCCCATCAACAGAGCCATACAGACAGTGACCCCCATCAAACCGAGCCGCACAGACAGTGCCCCCATCATCAGTGCCAGACAGACAGTGACCCCATCATCAGAGCCAGACAGACAGTGACCCCATCAACAGTGCCATATAGACAGTGACCCCATCAACAGTGCCAGACAGACAGTGACCCCATCATCAGTGCCAGACAGACAGTGACCCCATCAACAGAGCCATACAGACAGTGACCCCATCAACAGAGCCAGACAGACAGTGACCCCATCATCAGTGCCAGACAGACAGTGACCCCATCATCAGAGCCAGACAGACAGTGACCCCATCAACAGTGCCATATAGACAGTTGCCCATCATCAGAGCCATACAGTGACCCCATCATCAGTGCAAACAGATCAGTGACCCCATCAGAACAGGAGCCATACAGACATTGACCCATCAACAGAGCAGACAGACAGTGAAAACCTCACCCCCCCCCCAATCATCAGTGCCAGACAGACAGTGACCCCATCATCAGAGCCAGACAGACAGTGACCCCATCAACAGTGCCATATAGACAGTGACCCCATCATCAGTGCCATACAGACAGTGACCCCATCATCAGTGCCATACAGACAGTGACCCCATCATCAGAGGGACAGACAATGACCCCATCAAAACTGAGCCATTACCAGGACCCAGTGACCCTATCATCAGTGCCATACAGACAGTGACCCCATCAACAGTGCCATACAGACAGTGATCCCATCATCAGTGCCAGACAGACAGTGACCCCATCATCAGTGACAGACAGACAGTGACCCCATCAACAGTGCCATACAGACAGTGACCCCATCAACAGTGCCATACAGACAGTGACCCCATCAACAGTGCCATACAGACAGTGATCCCATCATCAGAGCCAGACAGACAGTGACCCCATCATCAGTGCCAGACAGACAGTGACCCCATCATCAGTGACAGACAGACAGTGACCCCATCAACAGAGCCATACAGACAGTGACCCCATCAACAGAGCCAGACAGACAGTGACCCCATCAACAGTGCCATACAGACAGTGACCCCATCATCAGTGCCATACAGACAGTGACCCCATCATCAGAGCCAGACAGACAGTGACCCCATCAACAGTGCCAGACAGACAGTGACCCCATCAACAGTGCCAGACAGACAGTGACCCCATCAACAGAGCCAGACAGACAGTGACCCCATCACCAAAGGCAGGCAGACAGTGACCCCATCATCAGTGCCAGACAGAGTGCTCCCATCATCAGTGCCAGACAGACAGTGACCCTATCAACAGAGCCATACAGACAGTGACCCCATCATCAGTGCCAGGCAGACAGTGACCCCATCAACAGAGCCAGACAGACATTGACCCCATCATCAGTGCTATACAGACAGTGACCCTATCAACAGAGCCATACAGACAGTGACCCCATCAACAGTGCCAGACAGACAGTGACCCCATCATCAGTGCCAGACAGACAGTGTCCATTCAACAGAGCCAGTCGAAGTGACCCCATCAACAGAGCCAGACAGACAGTGACCCCATCATCAGTGCCATACAGACAGTGACCCTATCAACAGAGCCATACAGACAGTGACCCCATCAACAGTGCCAGACAGACAGTGACCCCATCAACAGTGCCAGACAGACAGTGTCCCCATCATCAGTGCTATACAGACAGTGTCCCCATCATCAGTGCCAGACAGACAGTGACCCCATCATCAGTGCCAAACAGACAGTGACCCTATCAACAGAGCCATACAGACAGTGACCCCATCAACAGTGCCAGACAGACAGTGACCCCATCAACAGTGCCAGACAGACAGTGACCCATCACCTGAGCAGACAGGACAGTTGACCCCATCACAGGAGCAGAGACAATGACCCCTATTCATCCAGTTGACATACAGACAGTTGACCCCATCCTCAGTGCCATAAGACAAGGACCCATCAATGAGCCATTACATTGCACCCATCAACAGTGCCATACAGACAGTGTCCCCATCAACAGAGCCAGACAGACAGTGACCCTATCAACAGAGTCAGACAGACAGTGACCCCATCATCAGTGCCATACAGACAGTGACCCCATCATCAGTGCCATACAGACAAGGACCCCATCAACACAGCCATACAGACAGTGACCCCATCAACAGTGCCATACAGACAGTGTCCCCATCATCAGTGCCATACAGACAGTGACCCCATCAACAGTGCCATACAGAGTGCTCCCATCATCAGTGGCAGACAGACAGAGACCCCAACAACAGTGCCATATAGACAGAGACCCCCATCAACAGAGCCAAGATGACAGTGACCCCTCATTCAACAGTGCATACAGACAGTGACCCCATCATCAGTTGCCACACAGACAGATGACCCATCAACAGAGCCAGACAGCAGTGACCCCATTCACCAGGCTCAGGGCAGACAGTGAGACCCTATCACCAGAGCCGAGCATACAGTGACCTTCACCAGACCCAGACAGGACTGTTGAACCCCATAACTAGAGGTCACGACAGTGGCCCCATCACGAGTGTCTGCAGTGATCGACAGTGACCCCATTCTATCAGTGCATGTCAGAACCAGTGACACCCATCATCTGTGGCCATACAGACAGTGGTGACCATCAACAGAGCCAAACAGAGTGCTCCCATCAACAGAGCCATACAGACAGTGACCCCATCAACAGTGCCATACAGACAGTGTCCCCATCATCAGTGCCATACAGACAGTGACCCCATCAACAGTGCCAGACAGAGTGCTCCCATCATCAGTGCCAGACAGACAGTGACCCCATCATCAGTGCCATACAGACAGTGACCCCATCAACAGTGCCATACAGACAGTGACCCCATCATCAGTGCCATACAGACAGTGACCCCATCATCAGTGCCATACAGACAGTGACCCCATCATCAGAGCCAGACAGACAGTGACCCCATCATCAGTGCCATATAGACAGTGACCCCATGATCAGAGCCAGACAGACAGTGACCCCATCATCAGTGCCATATAGACAGTGACCCCATCATCAGAGCCATACAGACAGTGACCCCATCATCAGTGCCAGACAGACAGTGACCCCATCATCAGAGCCATACAGTGACGTCCAATGGCATCGCAGTGCAAATACAGAGCAGTGACCCAAAAACACAGCCATACAGACAGTGACCCCATCAACAGTGCCATACAGACAGTGACCCCATCAACAGATCCAGACAGACAGTGTCCCCATCAACAGAGCCAGACAGACAGTGACCCCATCAACAGTGCCATACAGACAGTGACCCCATCAACAGATCCAGACAGACAGTGACCCCATCAACAGTGCCAGACAGAGTGCTCCCATCATCAGTGCCAGACAGACAGTGACCCCATCAACAGTGCCATATAGACAGTGACCCCCATCAACAGAGCCAGACAGACAGTGACCCCATCAACAGTGCCATACAGACAGTGACCCCATCATCAGTGCCATACAGACAGTGACCCCATCAACAGAGCCAGACAGACAGTGACCCCATCAACAGAGCCAGGCAGACAGTGACCCCATCACCAGAGCCAGACAGACAGTGACCCCATCACCAGAACCAGACAGACAGTGACCCCATCAACAGCAGACAGACAGTGACCCCATCAACAGAGCCAGACAGACAGTGACCCCATCATCAGTGCATAAGTGGACTGTGACCCCATCAACAGAGCCCGAGCAGACAGACAGAGACCCATCATTCAGTGCCAATACAGACAGTGGACCCTATCAAACGAGCAGGAAAGAACAGTGACTCCATTCAATCAGTGCCATACAGACAGTGACCCCATCAACAGAGTCAGACAGACAGTGACCCCATCAACAGAGACAGACAGACAGTGACCCCATCATCAGTGCCATACAGACAGTGACCCCATCAACAGTGCCAGACAGACAGTGACCCCATCAACACAGCCATACAGACAGTGACCCCATCAACAGTGCCAGACAGACAGTGACCCCATCATCAGTGCCATACAGACAGTGACCCCATCATCAGTGCCAGACAGACAGTGACCCCATCATCAGTGCCATACAGACAGTGACCCCATCAACAGAGACAGACAGACAGTGACCCCATACAGAGACAGACAGGACAGTGACCCCGATCATCAGTGACATCAGACAGTGGACCATCATAACAGAGCCAAACAGACAGTGACCCCATCAACACAGCCATACAGACAGTGACCCCATCAACAGTGCCAGGCAGAGAGTGACCCCATCATCAGTGCCTTATAGAACAGTGGACCCCATCACGTGCCAGACAGAGTGCTCCCATCATCAGGCCAGTCAGGACAGGTGACACATCATCAGTGGCATTCAGACAGAGAACCCTTATCAACAGATGCCATACAGACAGTGAACCCTATCAACAGTGCCAGACAGACAGTGACCCTATCAACAGTGCCAGACAGACAGTGACCCCCTCAACAAAGCCATTACTCAAGGGACAGTGACCCCATCTCAGAGCCAGGACAGACAGTGACCCCATCATCAGTGCCATATAGACAGTGACCCCATGATCAGAGCCAGACAGACAGTGACCCCATCATCAGTGCCATATAGACAGTGACCCCATCATCAGAGCCAGACAGACAGTGACCCCATCATCAGAGCCATACAGTGACCCCATCAATCAGGAGCTATTATAGACAGTGACCCCTCATAACACAGCATACAGACAGTGACCCCATCAACAGAGCCAGACAGACAGTGACCCCATCAACAAAGCCAGACAGACAGTGACCCCATCAACAGATCCAGACAGAGAGAGTCCCCATCAACAGTGCCAGACAGACAGGACCTATCAACAGACAGAGTGCCATACAGTACAGGACCCTATCAACAGAGCCTGCAGACCACGGAACCCATATCAGTGTGTGCAAGACAGACAGTGACCCCATCAACAGTGCCAGACAGACAGTGACCCTATCAACAGTGCCAGACAGACAGTGTCCCCATCAACAGAGCCAGGTAGACAGTGACCTCATCAACAGAGCCATACAGACAAGGACCCCATCAACAGTGAGGCTCATACAGGACAGTGACCCCATCATCAGTGCCATACAGACAGTGACCCTATCAACAGAGCCAGACAGACAGTGACCCCATCAACAGTGCCATACAGACAGTGTCCCCATCAACAGAGCCAGACAGACAGTGACCCCATCATCATTGCCAGTCAGACAGTGACCCCATCACCAGAGCCAGACAGACAGTGACCCCATCACCAGAGCCAGACAGACAGTGACCCCATCAACAGAGCCAGACAGACAGTGACCCCATCATCAGTGCCAGACAGACAGTGACCCCATCATCAGTGCCATACAGACAGTGACCCCATCAACAGTGCCAGACAGACAGTGACCCCATCAACAGAGCCAAACAGAGTGCTCCCATCAACACAGCCATACAGACAGTGACCCCATCAACAGAGCCATGCAGACAGTGTCCTCATCATCAGTGTCATACAGACAGTGACCCCATCAACAGTGCCAGACAGAGTGCTCCCATCATCAGTGCCATACAGACAGTGACAGCATCAACAGATCCAGACAGAGAGTGTCCCCATCAACAGAGCCATACAGACAGTGACCCCATCAACAGTGCCATACAGACAGTGACCCTCCTCAATCGTAGTGCCATACAGGTCAGTGGACCCTATCAAACAGAGCCAGACAGACAGTGACCCCTATCTCAGTTGCCATACAAGACAAGGACCCTCAACAGTTTGCCATACAGAACAGTGACCCTTATCAACAGTGCAATACAGAACATGAACCCCATACAGTGCCAGACAGACAGTGACCCCATCAACAGTGCCAGACAGACAGTGACCCCATCATCAGTGCCATACAGACAAGGACCCTCCAATCAACAGACGACATACAGACATGTGACCCATAATCAGTGCCCATACAGACAGTGGACCCCATCAACAGTGCCATACAGACAGTGACCCCATCATCAGTGCCACACTGACAGGTGTCCCCATCAAACAGAGGCCAGACAGGGACCAGTGGACCCCATCATCTTGCCAGTCAGACAGTGACCCCATCACCAGAGCCAGACAGGGCAGACTGTGACCCCAATCACCCAGAGCCAGACAGTCAGTGACCATAAACAGTGCCAGACAGACAGTGACCCCATCATCAGTGCCATACAGACAGTGACCCCATCAACAGAGTCAGACAGACAGTGACCCCATCAACAGAGTCAGACAAACAGTGACCCCATCAACAGAGCCAAACAGAGTGCTCCCATCAACACAGCCATACAGACAGTGACCCCATCAAAAGAGCCATACAGACAGTGTCCTCATCATCAGTGTCATACAGACAGTGACCCCATCAACAGTGCCAGACAGAGTGCTTCCATCATCAGTGCCAGACAGACAGTGACCCCATCATCAGTGCCATACAGACAGTGACCCTATCAACAGAGCCATACAGACAGTGACCCCATCAACAGTGCCAGACAGACAGTGACCCTATCAACAGTGCCAGACAGACAGTGACCCCATCAACAAAGCCATACAGACAGTGACCCCATCATCAGAGCCAGACAGACAGTGACCCCATCATCAGTGCCATATAGACAGTGACCCCATCATCAGTGCCATATAGACAGTGACCCCATCATCAGAGCCAGACAGACAGTGACCCCATCATCAGAGCCATACAGTGACCCCATCATCAGTGCCATACAGACAGTGACCCCATCAACACAGCCATACAGACAGTGACCCCATCAACAGAGCCAGACAGACAGTGACCCCATCAACAGTGCCATACAGACAGTGACCCCATCATCAGAGCCAGACAGACAGTGACCCCATCATCAGTGCCAGACAGACAGTGACCCCATCAACAGTGCCAGACAGACAGTGACCCCATCAACAGTGCCATACAGACAGTGACCCCATCAACAGATCCAGACAGACAGTGTCCCCATCAACAGTGCCAGACAGACAGTGACCCCATCAACAGATCCAGACAGACAGTGACCCTATCAACAGTGCCAGACAGACAGTGTTCCCATCAACAGAGCCAGACAGACAGTGACCCCATCACCAGAGCCAGGCAGACAGTGACCCCATCACCAGAGCCAGACAGACAGTGACCCCATCACCAGAGCCAGACAGACAGTGACCCCATCAACAGAGCCAGACAGACAGTGACCCCATCATCAGTGCCATACAGACAGTGACCCCATCATCAGTGCCATACAGGCAAGGACCCCATCAACAGAGCCAGACAAACAGTGACCCCATCATCAGTGCCATACAGACAGTGTCCCCATCAACAGAGCCAGAAAGACAGTGACCCTATCAACAGAGCCATACAGACAGTGACCCCATCAACAGTGCCAGACAGAGTGCTCCCATCATCAGTGCCAGACAGACAGTGACCCCATCATCAGTGCCAGACAGACAGTGACCCCATCAACAGAGCCAGACAGACAGTGACCCCATCATCAGTGCCATACAGACAGTGACCCCATCAACAGTGCCATACAGACAGTGACCCCATCATCAGTGCCACACAGACAGTGTCCCCATCAACAGAGCCAGACAGACAGTGACCCCATCATCAGTGCCATACAGACAGTGACCCCATCATCAGAGCCAGACAGACAGTGACCCCATCAACAGAGCCAGACAGACAGTGACCCCATCAACAGAGCCAGACAGACAGTGACCCCATCAACAGAGCCAGACAGACAGTGACCCCATCATCAGTGCCAGTCAGACAGTGACCCCATCATCAGTGCCATACAGACAGTGACCCCATCAACAGAGCCAGACAGACAGTGACCCCATCAACAGAGCCAGACAGACAGTGACCCCATCATCAGTGCCATACAGACAGTGACCCCATCAACAGAGCCAGACAGACAGTGACCCCATCACCAGAGCCAGACAGACAGTGACCCCATCAACAGAGCCAAAGAGACAGTGACCCCATCAACAGTGCCAGACAGAGTGCTCCCATCATCAGTGCCAGACAGACAGTGCTCCCATCATCAGTGCCATACAGTGACCCTATCAACAGAGCCATACAGACAGTGACCCCATCAACAGTGCCAGACAGACAGTGACCCTATCAACAGTGCCAGACAGACAGTGACCCCATCAACAAAGCCATACAGACAGTGACCCCATCATCAGAGCCAGACAGACAGTGACCCCATCATCATGCCTTCATAGACAGGTGACCCCATGGGATCAAGCAGACAGACAGTGACCCCATCATCAGAGCCATACAGTGACCCCATCATCAGTGCCATACAGACAGTGACCCCATCAACACAGCCATACAGACAGTGACCCCATCAACAGTGCCATACAGACAGTGACCCCATCAACAGATCCAGACAGACAGTGTCCCCATCAACAGTGCCAGACAGACAGTGACCCCATCAACAGTGCCAGACAGACAGTGACCCCATCAACAGAGCCAGACAGACAGTGACCCCATCATCAATGCCATACAGACAGTGACCCCATCAACAGAGCCAGACAGACAGTGACCCCATCATCAGTGCCAGACAGACAGTGACCCCATCATCAGTGCCATACAGACAGTGACCCCATCAACAGAGCCAGACAGACAGTGACCCCATCAACAGAGCCAGACAGACAGTGACCCCATCATCAGAGCCATACAGTGACCCCATCATCAGTGCCATACAGACAGTGACCCCATCAACAGAGCCATACAGACAGTGACCCCATCAACAGTGCCATACAGACAGTGACCCCATCATCAGTGCCATACAGACAGTGACCCCATCAACAGTGCCATACAGACAGTGACCCCATCATCAGTGCCATACAGACAGTGACCCCATCATCAGAGCCATACAGTGACCCCATCATCAGTGCCATACAGACAGTGACCCCATCAACGAGGAAGCCCTTTACAGACAGGGACCCCATCACGATGCCATACAGACAGTGACCCATCATCAGTGCCAGACAGACAGTGACCCCATCAACAGTGCCATATAGACAGTGACCCCCATCAACAGTGCCATACAGACAGTGACCCCATCATCAGTGCCATACAGACAGTGACCCCATCAACAGAGCCAAACAGAGTGTTCCCATCAACAGTGCCATACAGACAGTGACCCCATCACCAGAGCCAGGCAGACAGTGACCCCATCATCAGTGCCATACAGACAGTGACCCCATCAACAGAGCCAGACAGACAGTGACCCTATCAACAGTGCCAGACAGACAGTGACCCCATCAACAGAGCCATACAGACAGTGACCCCATCAACAGAGCCATACAGACAGTGACCCCATCAACAGAGCCATACAGACAGTGACCCCATCAACAGAGCCATACAGACAGTGACCCCATCAACAGAGCCAGACAGACAGTGACCCCATCAACAGAGCCATACAGACAGTGACCCCATCAACAGAGCCAGACAGACAGTGACCCCATCAACAGAGCCATACAGACAGTGACCCCATCAACAGAGCCAGACAGACAGTGACCCCATCATCAGTGCCATACAGACAGTGACCCCATCATCAGTGCCATACAGACAGTGACCCCATCAACAGAGCCAGGGACCAGAAATTGACCCATCAAACAGATACCATACTGACAGTGACACATCAACAGAGAATGAAGACAGTGAACCCCCATCATCAGTGCCATATAGACAGTGACCCCATCAACATCTGCCCTTTACTGACAGTTGACCCCATTCAACAGAGCCAGACAGACAGGGACCCCATCATCAGTGCCATACAGACAAGGACCCCACATATCAGTGCCCAAACAGGACAGTGCCCATCAACAGTGCCATACAGACAGTGACCCCATCATCAGTGCCAGACAGACAGTGACCCCATCATCAGTGCCATACAGACAGTGACCCCATCAACAGTGCCAGACAGACAGTGACCCCATCATCAGTGCCAGACAGACAGTGACCCCAGAGAGAGTGGACCATGTATGTACGGGGCTGTGCCAGTGTTCTGCTGTCCTTTCAGCTCAAAAACTGGCGCAGCCCTGTGTGCTCGATGTATGAGCAGGTGCACTCCAAAATTAGGCACATTATAAAGAGCCCGTGGCACTTTGTAATATGCCTGAGATCAGGGGGTGTGTGGGAAACGTGTCGCACTACAACCACATGAAGCTACATAGCTTCACTATGGCAAATCCAGGTGCATTACTCCTGGAACAGGTAGAGCACTGTAAAAGTGGTTTACCTGAGCCTGAATTGTCACTTAGTAGCTAGAAAGCGTTAAATCTATGACCCACATCAGAACAGGTTCATATTGTCAGGCGCATTCTACGCTACAATTGTGGGCAAAAAAAAATGGCCCCAAAAACCATACATGTCGAGAGAAGATGCCCAAGCCAAGTTTTGGGTTCCAATGTTCTTCACCTTCTCTAGAGAATCTAACTTCTACGTTGAGGCTGTGATGTGATTCACTGTAAGATCAGGTGGTGGTGATATCGGTCATGACTATGGTCAGTGATCATGACTATAACCAGGGCAGACAGCAAGAGCATATAGAGGTTCTCGGCCTCTTGGCTAAGATCAAGTGTAGTATCTGTTCTTATCAGGCCCCTTGGCGGTTTTAGAAGGGGGCCGCTATAGGGTGGCTGAGTCCAAGCAGAGAACCACACTGGGGGTAGGGAGGGGGTGTACGCGGTTGCTTGAGAGACAGCAGCTGTAGGTGACTCCCCCCCCTCAGGATCGAAGCCATGTAGGTTTGAGGGGACTATGAAGCCCTAAGTGTGATGTGTCCCAGGATTGACGACCCTGGGGTGCCTTAACTCACTGGGTATGGGACCCCACTTGAGTTTCGGCACATTTGCACGGCACTTTAACTTTCACTGTCCCTGAAAGCACACGTCCTTATTCCCCGGCCTTCTGGCTAGGAAATAGGGACATTTTATAATTTCCGGCCGGATGTCCGGGCAGTATCCACTGCGCACATTCACCTTATTTATTTTTCACGTCACGTGTGTTTCGTTTGTCACTATTTGTGTGTTGGATTTTGGGATGCGGTACCCTTTTGGGACCACCCCCTCCCCCCCGAGGTCTAGGGGGAGAATGTGTGGCCATCAGGTTCCTTTCTCCCCTGCAAACCCCGGCACTCTTCGGAGTCGGCCACCTGGTGAGCACTTGGTCGAAGTTTGGTGTGGCCGGCCATTCTGACGCCAAGTGCGAACTTGTAGGTTCGATCTGCTTCGGCAGTAGGACATTTGCCACTCTTCGGAGTCGGCGACCTGGACTGCACTTGGTTGAGGTTTGGTGTGGCAGGCCATTCGATGCCAGGTGCTAGTTCGTTGGTCCGATCTGCTTCGGCAGTAGATTCTCTGCGGAGTCGGCTACCTGGACTGCGCTTGGTTGAGGTTTGGTGTGGCAGGCCATTCCGATGCCATGTGCTAGTTCGTTGGTCCGATCTGCTTCGGCAGTAGAACCATTTGCCACTCTTCGGAGTCGGCTACCTGGACTGCGCTTGGTTGAGGTTTGGTGTGGCAGGCCATTCCGATGCCATGTGCTAGTTCGTTGGTCCGATCTGCTTCGGCAGTAGAACCATTTGCCACTCTTCGGAGTCGGCTACCTGGACTTGCGCTTGGTTGAGGTTTGGTGTGGCAGGCCATTCTGATGCCAGGTGCTAGTTCGTTGGTCCGATCTGCTTCGGCAGTAGCTTTGTGTGACCCCATGCAGATGCCTTCTGGCTCGGTGGTGGAGCATTTTGTTCTCTTTCTGCTTCGGCAGAAGGGAATACGTATCGTGTATTCCTGTGCAGGTGCCTTCTGGCCCCATGTATATGGGGGACCCATTACTTTTTAGTATGGGTCTGCGATAGACCGTATCTGATGCACTGTTTTTTGTGTTGCACTTTTTTTTGCATTTTTGTTTGTGCAGTTCTTAGGGCTTCAAAAAAAAAAAATGGGTCCATTAAAGTGACTGAATTATGCTGTATCCAGGCACCCAGTATATACTGTATACTACACATACAATCTCACAGCTCAGGAGGACTCTTACAACATCATCATCAACCTTATGACAATATTTACCAGGTTGATTGCAGCCAGTGAGCGCTGCCTCCATGACAAGGTCTAATTCACTTTTAGGCAACAAGCCAATCTATAATTAGCTCAACTTCTCCCGGGAGCGTAACACCATGTTCACTTGACCTCATGGCGAATATTAGGAAACATCTTATCTACAATGGACTCCATGCCAGATCCTGCTCTCCTGCCTCGGATTGACCTCAATGCCTGACTACACACCGGTGACCTTCATTCTCCAAATTTTCATACTTAAAAAAAATATATAATGACTATTATATAAAAACACAGATTTTTTTAATTTTCTCATCCTGTCACCTTATTTTTTAGGGGGTGAGCTGTGGTCTGTGCTGTTACTATTTTGTACAACATATGACTTTTTGATTATTTTAGTATCCTAAATAGACCTTCATAGATCTAACTTTTATAGACGAGGCGATGCCAGTTATGTTTCATTTTTGTAATTTTTTTATTTTGTGTGATGCGTCGGAATAGCGAATTCATTTTTTTAAAGTATTTTAGATATTTAATAATCTGATTTATTTGCTATTTTTAAAACTTTTATTCATTTTTTATCTTTTTTTAATACCAGAGGATGCAATTGTTTTTCAAGTGCAGTATCAATGTACACTCTTCCAAAGGAGGGTGTAATAGGGGCAATGGTGAATAGGCAAAAGCAGGGAGCAGGCAGCCATGATGGTGGAACCCAGAGGAGCAGCTACTGAATGTCTGCTCAGCCGCTCTGTGTTCCAACAAGGCTGGCCAGAGAAGCAGCAGAGGTTGGGTAGTTATACCTTTTCAATTCTGCAGACAAGTGACTGATGTGTCCTCGTTCCTAATAAAGTGATCATGCTTTTGTCGCTACCGATTTTTGCGCAATTCAAGATTTCTTCGCTAATAAAGTTCTCTCGATTCTGACGCTAACAATACTTTTTTATGGAGTGTGGTGCTAGAATCCGTTTTTTTAACGGATTTTTGCGCAAAAATCCTTTTGTTTACAGATTTTGGCGCTAATAAAGTTCTCTTACTTCTGGCGCTGAAAATGATTTTTTTTACGGATTTTGCCGCTAAAATCTGTTTCTTTACGGATTTTGCCGCGAAAATCCGTTTCTTTGCGGGTTTTGCCGCTATTAAAGTTCTCTCTCTTCTGACGCAAAACATACGTTTCTTTACAGATTTTGCCGCTAAAATCCGTTTCTTATGGATTTTGCCGCTAAAATCCGTTTCTTTAAGGATTTTGGCACTAATAATGTTCTCTTCTGACACACAAAAAAAATCTGTTTTTTTTTTTACAGATTTTGCCGCTAAAATCAGTTTCTTAGGCATTTTGCCGCTAAAACCGGTATTTACGCATTTTGCCGCTAAAATCCGTTCAATTCTTGGGACAAATCCGAAAGGCGCAGTAAGACACACATCGCCGATCACTCGTGTGAACGGCGATGCGTGTTTCTTATAAACAGCAATGTAAAATCACATTGCTATTTATTCGATACGTGTTTGGTCTGTTTAGGGTCTGACAGACGGATCCAAACAAGTATCCAAAAGCGTATGTAACATGAAGTCAAAGACACCGTGTGAACATACCCTAAATGTAATCACAATTTCACTCTGGTTATTCCTTTTTCAGCTATGGATACACAGCAGCTTTGTATGGTGTCCTCAGTCACCAACAAAATGGTGATTCAGTGGCTACAGTCTACAATCCACCTCCCCCTTCTTTTGCACACAGGGGAGGGGGAGGCGAGTGAAGTCACCACCAGACCAGCCCACATTCACAGCAGTGCTGTAATACATCCTCTTTGTACATGAACCTAAAAAAAAATTTCTTGGATGTGCTCCCTCTGGTGGCTAAGGTGGGAAATATTGAAAATTATTATGCATTTTTTTAATATTTACCACAAATTAAATGAAAAAAAATATACTAAAAATTTAGACAAAAATGAACACACGATAGTTCATCAATAAAAATAAATACATTTTTGATGGCAGATTCCCTTTAAATCTTTCATTTAAAAAGCAAATCACAGAGTGACAGAGAGCGGTATTTCCTACACGTTTTGAGCACAGGATGTGCTCTTATTCATGCAGTGTAATAGGGGCAGTAAGATGGCAGGAACCACTCAGTCTTTTTGGGTTACTCAGGGTCTTTCTAGAGAGTAGTGCCCTTACCCACCCTGGTCTCAGATGGAACCAGGCAATACACCCATCCATAGACAATGGAATCTAAGCCATAGGTGTCAAACTGCGGCCCTCCAGCTGCTGGGAAACTACAACTCCCATCATACATTTATATAATCTATAACAGCGGGCATGATGGGAGTTGTAGTTTCCCAACAGCTGGAGGGCCGCAGTTTGACACCTCCTGATCTAAGCTATAAGACAGGGAAGAGGGGATGATGAAAGGTGCCCCCCCCCTCCCGACCCCAGTCTTATGGCTTGGATATTATCATCTACGGATGGGAAGGTTGCCTGGCCACAGCAAAGACCAGAGTGAATAAGGGCTCTACCTACTTGAGAGATCCTGAGAGACTGAGTGGTGCACCGGAAAGGTTACAGAGTAGGGAAAATAGTCTTCTGCCATGTAGCATCATGGGAGCAATGGCCGTCAGCCACAGCCATCTTGTTTGAACGGTTGTGTCTCATTCATCAAGAATCATTACAATTAAATGGCTTCAGATTTTGGAGATCTTCTCCACGGAACTGCTCCATGTGTATTGCCCTTCTTCCCCCATCTGGCACCTTACTTGTAGGGTGGTCCCCAGCCCCACCCAAGATAGCCTCTTCCACTGAATGGCCGCAGTGGAGGTGCCTGGCTGATCATGGAGTCTCGGAAGGCCCCGAAACAGAGCCAGAGACAATCAGCTGGTCAATCCGGGAGCCACATTTTGAAATAGGTTGTCCATGATGAGATTAGCTCACTCTCTGAGGCCGGCTTGTACTATAGCTATCTACAAGCCAGCCTCAGAGGATGGGAGATAGCTGCTCTTGCACAGCGCTCCCCCATTTATTTCTATGGGAGAGTGCTTGGGTATTTTCGAAACTACGATAGACATGAATGGAAGAAAGCTGCGCAAGCGTGACCATCTCCCTGTTCTCTACAGCCGGCTCATAGTGAGCTACAGTACAAGCCGGCCTCAGGAGGGATTTTGCAAAGTATTAAACCCCCACTGAGTAACAATGCAGCCTATTACCTCTCTGGTCAACAGTCCAGTGTTTGCTTTGCTCTAGTGACAACCACACTCAGTGGCAGAGAAGATCTAGAAGAGTCTATAAACCAGATGCCATCTCTCATGTATGGCCACCTTCATTGTCTCTAATTATCTATAAAACTAATTGCAGCTATTGTGTAACATTGCACCAGATTAATTACACTAAAATTAAGCTATAATAAAAGTAAAGTAGTAATTTAGGGCGACATGTATGATCGGGCTTTACGCCTGTTTTTTGGCGTATATTTGCCCCCCCACCCGAATCCCCCCTTGTCAAACGGGGGGGATTAGTGTTAGGCGCAGTTTTTCGCCACAAACCACCCGGGCGCCCCGCATGAAGGGGCAGGCATTTGGGCGCGGTGGGGGGCGCGGAGTAGGCGTTCCGGGGCGGGACAAAAGGGCACGCTGGGAACCCCGAGGCTTGTCCCGTTTGGCGATTGGGCAAAGCGGGGCGCATGCAGCGCTCGGCAGCTCCGACGGGCAGACCTTTTTTTTTTTTTGGTCTAAATCCCCAAAAAGGGGCCCAAATAAAACAACCCCGGAACATCGGGGAAACCAAAAGAAGTTTGCGACAAAAAACCCTGGGCGCTCCGCTCCGTGCAGCGGGAGAAATTAAAACCAAAAAAATTTCCCCTTTAAAAAAGGGGAAAAACAGTGCAGAAAAGAGCTGAACGTAAAAAATAAACATAATTAAAAAAAAAATCAAATTACCAAAAATCCCAGAACGGCACAATAAACAAGAATTATTATTTTGATTGGGCTAAACCTTTTCCCATAGACAGAAGGGTCCCCTTTTTCGCTCCTAATTTTGATTTGGGCAATAATTTTCCATAAGGGTTTTTTAAAGGGTCCTCTGGGGCTCCCCATTCTATTGGATACTAGCCGAGCCCCCCCCCTAGCTCAGCCCAATTTTAAACCCCTTTTTACAAATTTTTTTCTGTATTTTGAACAAACCCGCCGTGGATTTCCCGATTGGGGCTAAACTTCCCATAAAATTTTTAAAGGTTTTTCGTCGCACCTATTCTGATTGGCCGGTTTATGGGCCCACCAATCAGAATAGTTTTCCCCGAATTTTTAATTACTGTATTTCCCCCCCAATTTTCCCAAAATCCTAATTCTTAATTAGGATATTGGGAAAATGTTTTTTTTTTTATATTTTTTTTTTTTTTTGGTTTTTTACTCTTTTCCCTTAAAGGAAATCGAAAGCCTTTTTTAAAGGCGATTTTTTTATTCAACCCGCACCAAAATCTGAATGATTTTTTCCCCCCCTCCAGCCTGTCTCCCCATCGAAAATTTTTTTTTTCGGGGCATCCCCACGGCGCCTAATCCCCCCCCTTGCCCCACACACACTGGCAGGCCAGGGGAAATTTGCCCATGTAAGAGCCAACCCCCTCGGAGGGGAAACTTAGGCGCAGCGCCCACTGCGCCTCGGTCCCCCCAGCGCCTAACCACTGGCCCGGGGCCGCAGACCCTTTTTTCCCCCCCCTGTATGAAACCCCACCCTTTCCCTCCGGGCGCCGAATCATAGGGGCCAGCCCCGCACTGCCCTCGGGCCCCCCTGTTTCCCCCCACACACTTGGGGAGGCGCCGCGGACTTTTTCCCCCCATGGGAGACCCAAAATTTCCCCCCGGCGCCGAACATAGCCAGCGCCGCACTGGGGCCCGGACCCCCTGCCCAACAAAGGCAGGTTTCGGCGGACTTTTCAGCTATGTATAGCGCGCCCCCTACAACCCCCCCGGCCCCGACAAAATTTAGGGGCCCAAATTTCCCCCGGAAAACTGGCGGAAAGGGGCCCCCACCCGGGGGATTCATACAAATTTTGGGTGTTGATTCTATTCACCTTTTTTCCAAAAGTAACTTTTGGGGGTTTTTTTTGGGTTTTGTAAAAAGACTATTTTTCCCACACAGCACCACACCTGTCTTCTGGTTGTGTGTGGTATTGCAATTCAGCCGCATTCTGTTCCAATGGAGTTCACTGCATGATCCCTTTTTGGGGGGGTGGGGGGCTAACCATTTTCCTAAGTTTCCCAATTGGGAGTGTGTAAAAACATAAAGGATTTTCCCATGTGGTGCCTGGTTTTTGGGGGGTTTTAAAAAAGTTAAAAATTTGGCTGTGGGGCACTAAACCCTCCCTTGCTGCCCTGGAAAAAGGGGGATTTATCAAGTTTTCAAAAAGGAATGGTTATTGGCTTGCAGGGCCCAGGGGGGGATTACTGAAAACTGTGATATTGTGAAAAAAGTGACAGGAAAAAACCACGTGGGCCCAAAAGTTTAGGATGATTTTCGGGTTTCGAACATGCAAGGGGGGAAACCCACAAACTACAGGGAAACACCCCCCCCAAAAAAAAAACCCGGGGGGGACCAGATTTTTTTCTAACACAAAAGTGAACTCAAATGGGGTTTTGGGGGGCCCCGGGGCAACGGAAGCACTGCACCTCTGCTAACCCCACTGTGTATGAAACCCCGAGCAAAAAGATGTCACTGCACCTCGGGTAAACCCAAAATGGTAAAGGGGCCCGGAGCAACGGGTATCACTGCACCTCTGCTAAACCCCACTGTGGGATGGGGGGACAGAGCGACGGAATTTACTGCACCTCCACTAACCCTACTAGTAATGGGGCCCCGATCAACGGGGGCCCCTGCAACCCCCTGCAAAACCCCACGGTTTTTTAAAGGACCCTGGAGCAGAAGGATTCACCGCAAACCCCTGCTAAACCCTAAATGTGTATTGGGGGCCCCAACCCGGGCGGGATGTCAAATGGGGGGGGGGCCTCTGCTAACCCCAAAAGTTTTTTGGGGGGCCCCGTAAACAACGGGGTCACTGCCCCCTCCTAACCCTACTGGTTTTAAGGGAAACCCCCGGAGCAGACGGATGTCACTGCACCTCTGCAACCCTACTAGTGTATAGACCCTGAGCAGACGGATGTCACTGCACCTCCTGATAACCCTACTGTGTATGGGGCCCCTGTAGCATGACGGATGTTCCACTGCATCCTCTGCTACCTACTGTGTATGGGGTGCTCCGGAGCGAACGGATGTCACTGCACCTCTGCTTAATCCTACGTATGGGCCCCGGAGGCAGACGGATGTCACTGCAACCTCTGCTAACCCTACTATGTAATGGGGCCCTAAGCAGAAGGATTTCACTGCACCTCTGCTAACCCAACTGTGTATGGGGCCCCGGAGCAGACAGGATATCACTGCAACCTCTGCTAACCCTACTGTGTATGGGCCCCAGAGCAGAACAGATGACACTGCAAACCTCTGCTCACCCTACTGTTATGGGGCCCCCGGAGCAGATGGGATGTCACTTGCACCTCCACTAACCCTACAGAGTATGGGGCCCTGACAGACGGATTGTCACTGCTCCTCTGCTAACCCCTACTGCGTATGGGGCCTGGATCAGAAAAACGATGCACTGCAACCTCTACTAACCCTACTGTGTATGAGGCCCCAGAGCAGACAGATGTCACTGCACCTCTGCTAACCCTACTGTGTATGGGGCCCCCGAGCAGACGGATGTCACAGCACCTCTCCTAACCCTACTGTGTTATGGGGCCGCCGGAGCAGAGACGGATGTTCACTGCACCTCTGCTAACCCCTACTGTGTAAGGAGCCCCGTAGCAGGGACGGAGGTCACTGCACCTCCGCTAATCCTACTGAGTAAAGGGACCCCTGAGCCAGACGGATGTCACTGCACCTCCACTAACCCTACTGAGTATGGGCCCTGACAACGGATTCAACTGCACCTCTGCCTAACACAGCTGTGTATGGGGCCCCGGAGCAGACGGATGTCACTGCACCTCTGCTAAACACTGCTGTGTATGGGGCCCTGAGCAGATGATGTCACTGCACCTCTGCTAACCCTACTGCTTATGTGGCCGCGGAGCAGAAAGATGTCACAGCAACCTCTGCTAACCCGTACTGTGGAAATGGGGTCCACTGTTGCAGACATGATGACACTGCACCTCTGCTAACCCTACTGTTATGGGGCCCTGTATCAGACGATGCCACAGCAGCTCTGCTAACCCATCTGTGTATGGGCCCTGGAGCAGATGGAAGTCACTGCACCTCTGCTAACCCTAACTGTGTAATGGGGTCCCAGAACAGACGGTATGGTCATGCAACCTCTGCTAACCCTAACTGTGTATGGGGCCCCGAAGCAATACTTATGTTTCACTGCACCTCTGCTAACTGCCTACTGTGGTAATAGCCTGGAGGCAGACGGATGGTCACTGTCACCTCTGCTAACCCTACTGTGTATGGGGCCCCAGGAGCAAAAGGATGTCACTGCACCCTGCTAACCTACGGTGTATGGGGCCCAGAGCAAATTGATGTCACTGCACCTCTTCTGATCCCTAACTGTGTATATGGGCATGGTAGCAGATCCGGATTCACTGCACCTCTGGTAACCTTACTGTGTATGGGTCCCCCGGGACACTACGGATGTCACTGCACCTCTACTAACCCTACTGTGTAGGTGCCCTGAGCAGACGGATGTCACTGCAACTCTGCTAACCTTACTGTGTATAAGGCCC
Organism: Phyllomedusa bahiana; assembly: GCA_025379985.1. NCBI lineage: Eukaryota > Metazoa > Chordata > Amphibia > Anura > Hylidae > Phyllomedusa > Phyllomedusa bahiana. Next base: position 51,946 of record JAODAL010023025.1, read on the forward strand.
TGGAGCAGATGGATGTCACTGCACCTCTGGTTACTAAGCTTCATCAGCATACAAGGCTTCAATTTACAAGGCCGCATCAGACTCAGACCTCCACTGTTGTCTTCTCCGATGAGCCATGTTTTTTGCTTTATCAAATAGATGGATGTTGCATGTCAGGTGAGAAATATTCTTCCAGTCCTATATGAACTGCCAAAAATTCAAAAAAATTCACACATGCTGCCAATGAAATCCATTGTCTCTGGGATATGGTAGTTCTCAGAAAGATTATGTGAATGGGTAGACTCATTGTTGCAACCACTCGTTCAGAGGGCTCAAGGCTACTTACAAGACACTAAGAATGTACTAAATTCTTTTAACAATAAAAAATGGCAAAGTGACCTTAGTTTGGTTAGCTGTGACATAGAGTCACTGTACACAAGCATCCCACATCAAGTAGCCCTTAGTGCTATACAATTTCATATACACAAGGGCAGTCACTATTCATTTACTCTCATGGATTGCACCCTTGAAGTTATAAAATTTCTAATTTCACATAATTATTTCTCATTTGACAATCAAATTTTTCTTCAGATCAAGGGTGTTTCCATGGGGGCCAAATATTCCCCGTTTCTTAAAAACATTACTATGTCCTGGTGGGAGGAAATTTATGTCTTTTCAGTTGATAATACCCTTGTGCCTTATTTGGACTGGTACGGCAGGTACATAGATGATCTCCTAATTGTATGGAGGGGAGATGTAACTGTTGTACCTGGTTTTGTTAGTGATTTGAACAACAATACCTTTAACTTGAGTTTCACTTTCTCCATGGATAGTCATTTAATTGTTTTTCTTGATCTCTAACTGTATGGCACACATAATGAGATAGTTGCTACCAAGACACACAGAAAATCCACTGCAGGCAATACAATTTTGCACTTCAAAAGTTATCATCCATTTATCAACATATGTTCTCATTCACGATACTCTGCACCCTGCAACTATTGCTGGAAGAACACAAACTAGTGGTGGCAGTGTTATGCTCTGGAGAATGTCTTTCTTTTGGCCACTCATCCATGTTGAAGGCACTCTTCACTTATTTGGTTGTAAACTCATCCTCGCAGATTATGTATACGCTGATTGTATACGCTGATTGTCTTCCCTGGGGCAGATGGGATCTTCCAGCAAGAAAATTCAACATATCGTATGGCTAAAAATGTCCGATAATGGTTGGAAGAGCAGGACCAAGACTTCCAAGTGCTTCTCTGGCCTCTAATTCCCCATACTTGACCCCAGACTTTTGTGGTTACTATATCAGCTGGTGGTCATTATAATGTGACTCAATGGTCATAATAATGTATATATTGTATTAGAGGTGGAAGGGATCATCTAGTTTGCACACCACCTTTTTGTTATGAAGGTCCCCAATAGAGACACTTTGAAAGTGCTCTACCTGTTCCAGCAGTAATGCGTCTGTAATTGCCATACTGAAGCTATAAATCTATAGCTTTGGATGGTTCTAGTGCGCCCCACCTCCATCACAGCCCCCAAAATCAGCAGGCGCATTACAAAGTGCCACAGGCGCTCTGAAATGCGCCTAAAATAGGCGTGCAGGAGTTTTAAATCTATAGGGAATGGGGCTGCGCTAGATGTCAAGCTGAAAAGATGCCAGACTTCTGGCACAGCCCTCTTCATACATCTGGCCCTAAGTGTTTAATTTCCCTGCAGCTCCCCCACAGGTGAAAGGAAGGATTTCACGGTTCCCATTGAAATCATTGAGTTGTCTGTGTAATGCATGGACATGCTGGGTCCTCCAGCAAGAGGGACAGTCTTTGAAGATGTTCTCTAATACATGACCGGCAATAATAGAAGATTTGCCTCTCAGAGTTCACTGAGACTCTTACTCTTCTTCTTGCCTAATGTTCACTCTCTTGATGAAGTCATGCGAAAAGTTACAAGTGTTTAATTAATGTGTCAGGAAATAGGTGACCGCAACTTCCAGGCAATATAGATCTAAAAGTGATGTCAAGTTCATTGATGTAACAGATCCAGAATTCTGGGTTTCTGTGTCGTAGCTGAGGGCTGAGTCACTAGTATCGCCGCTCCCATCCCAGTATAATGATAAAGACAACGTGCCAAAGAGCTCCTACATTAAATTTAAAAAGACAACACCCGTAAGAAGAATTTAACCCCCTGACCAAGAACTGATGCACTAATTATTGTGTTATTACTGTCTATTATATAATTCTTAGACCTCATAAAGAAGAGCACCACTAATAATACACAAATTCAATATGTTTTAAAGGTGCTGTCTAGCCTTACAAAGGACAGGCCATCAATACTAGGTGGTGGGAGTACAACTACTGTCTGTCAACTGATTGTAGGGGTCTTAGGAACGAGACCCTCATCTATGTAATATTGATGGCTTTCCTGAGGTCAAGTCATCAATATTAGATGGTGGGAATCCAACTGCTGCCTATCAACTGATTGTAGGGCTCTTGGGAGCAAAACCCCCATCTATGTAATATCAATGGCTTTCCTCAGGAATGGCCATAAATTCCAGAAGATAGGAATTCAACTACTTCCTATTAACTGATTGAAGGGGTTCTGGGAGTGAGCCCCCATCTATGTAATTATTGACTTTACTGAGAATAGGTCATCAATAGTAGATTGTAGGAGTCCAACAACTGTCTATAAACTGGTTGTAGGGACCCTGGGAAGGAGACCCTCATCTATGTAATGTTGACGGTTCTGCTGAAGATAAGCCCCCAATGTTAACTGGTGGGAATCCAACTACTGCCTATCAACTGATGGCAGGGGTCCTGGGAGCGAGACCCTTATCTATGTAATATTGATGGCTTTCCTGAGCATATTCTATCACTACCAGATGGTGGGAGTCCAACTACTGCCTGTCAACTGATAGCAGGGGTCTTCGGAGCGAGACCCTTATCTATGTAATGTTGATGGCTTTTCTGAGGTCAAGCTACCAATATTAGATGGTGGGAGTCCAACAACCATCAGCTGACTGTAGGGACCCTAAGAGTGATTCCACCATTTATGTCTTATTGATGGTTTCCTAAGAATAGGCCGTCAATACCAATTGAGGGAAGTCCAATTACTGCCTTTCAACTGCTTGTAGGGGCCTTGGAAGTGAGACTCCCATCTATGTAATATTGATGACTTTCCTGAGGACAGGCCATCAATACCAGATGGTGAGAGTCCAGCTACTGCCTATCAACTGATTGTAGGGTTCTTCGGAGTGAGACCTCATCTATGTAATTAATGGCTTCCTGAGAATAGGTCATCAATAGTAGATTTTAGGAGTCCAACAACTGTCTATAAACTGGTTGTAGGGACCCTGGGAATGAGACCCTCATCTATGTAATGTTGATGGCTTTGCTGAAGATAAGCCATCAATGTTAGATGGTGGGAATCCAGCTACTGCCTATCAACTGATTGTAGGAGTCCTAGGAACAAGACCCTCATTGTAATATTGATGGCTTTCCTGAGGTCAAGCCATTAATATTAGATGGTGGGAGTTCAACTGCTGCCTATCAACTGATTGTAGGGCTCTTGGGAGCAAAACTCTCATCTATGTAATATTGATGGCTTTCCTCAGGAATGGCCATAAATTCCAGAAAATAGGAATTCAACTACTGCCTATTAACTGATTGCAGTGGTTCTGGGAGCGAAATCCCATATATGTAATTCATGGCTTTCCTGAGAATAGGTCATCAATATTAGATTGTAGGAGTCCAACAACTGTCTATAAACAAATTGTAGGGACCCTGGGAATGAGACCCTCATCTATGTAATGTTGACGGCGTTGCTAAAGATAAGCCACCAATGTTAGATGGTGGGAATCCAACTACTGCCTATTAACTGATGGCAGGGGTCCTGGGAGCGAGACCCTGATCTATGTAATGTTGATGGCTTTCCTGAGGTCAAGCTACCAATATTAGATGGCGGGAGTCCAACAACTACCTATCAGGGACTGTAGGGACCATGAGAGTGATTCCCCCATTTATGTCTTATTGATGGATTTCCTAAGAATAGGCCATCAATACTAATTGAGAGAAGTCCAATTACTGCCTTTCAACTGATTGTAGGGGCCTTGGAAGTGAGACTCGCATCTATGTAATATTGATGACTTTCCTGAGGACAGGCAATTAATTTCTATGGCTGGATCACCCCTTTAATCGTACCTAGAGTACCATGAGTAACCATTGGGAATAGCCACCTGGGAGTCGCCTGATGCGAAGTCCAGATCCCTTGTACAATGGGTCAGAGGATTAGGGAACTCCTTAGCTCCTTAATGCAGTTCTACACCAAAGCTGAGTTATAGGATCCTCCACCCATCACTGGTAAGCATAACAGATATAAAAAAAACCATGGCTGATTTCCATCCAAAAACAATGGCACACCTATCCACAGATCAGCTCAACTTCATTCTATGTAAAAGAGCTGAGCTGCAAACCTGTGAACAGTTGTGGCAAAATGATTCTAGATTTTCGCTGATATTTGCCCATAAACATCCTAAAGCATTAGCATCCTGGACCCCACCAATCCTGAGAATGCAGAGGACAAAGTGTTGCTTAAGCAATGTGCCCCTTCAACGTTTTCCATGCACATTAGTGCTCCTGGCCATTGATTTTGAAAGATGGGCCCATCCACATCAGTGTCTAGGGGCCTCTGTGAAGGCTAACGCAGTAAATGGGCCATGGCTCCAATTTACCACTTTTTAAGAACCTGGGGGCACCAAGGGTCATACTTCTAATGATCATAAAGTGATAGCACAGCCTTGAGATCTGCCAACAATTTACAAGATGGCAATACCTTTTAAAGGGATGTTCTCACCATGCAATTTCTCTGAGCCTGCTCTTCACAGCCAGCTTCAGGTTCCCACTTCCTGTTCAGGCTGTGGACGGTTCTGCAGCTCCAGCTGCCCACTTCCTGTTCAGGCTGTGGGCAGTTCTACAGCTTCAGGCTCCCACTTCCTGTTCAGGCTGTGGGTGGTTCTACAGCAGTGATAGAACAGCAGGGTAGAAGTCTTCAGCACTCTAAAGGGTTAACATTTGTAAGTAAGAAACATAAGCAAGCTCCAGTGCTGTGGATAAGGCACAGCAGGGAGTGCCGTCATCATTCTCACCAGAGCTGCTAGAGCAGAGAGAGGTGGTCAGTTACCTAAGAAAACTTTTGTAAGCATGCAAAGGATAAGAACTGTTCTAGCTCTGAAATGAAGCAAAATCAGAACAGCAACGTATTTGGTAACAGTCTTTATTTACCTTTGACCTACATGTTTAAAGCTAATCAATGTGGTAAGAAAACCCCTTTAATACAAAATGTGTTATGTTGAACAATTACATAGTAGGCAAACTGGACATAATTTAAAGTGGAAACCTTTTACCTTCTCTATATGCAGCTCTAATAGGATAAAAATCAAAGACATTTTGAACATGGTTTTAAGAATCCTGAAGAGTCAACCAAAGGGCAGAACGTTCCAGAAAAACATGATTCATGGGGTCAACAAGAATTGAAACCTGTTTGATGGCCCATAATAACCATTCACCACCATGAGCTGGAAATGGTGGACCATGAGGTCACATACAATGCACAGATCCTACAGTAGTGAAACCACCGGCTCCTCCTGTTCTATGTAAATCAATGTTTTAGGTTATCATTTCCATTTTATTACCTTGGATCTTCATTAATATTTTGGATTAAGAACGGAGGAGTCTTCACGAGTTGTGAATCTTGTATCTGAGATGGTTCATAGCAACTTTCACTTTGTTTTTGTTAAATTGAGCCATCTCCTTGGATTCTTAGATAATTGTAGATTTAGGTAAAGGGATCATAGCCATGACCTGAGGCCACCTCATGCCCAAGAAATGTCTCCCACAACAACTCATACCTTTCCCCCCCCCCAAATTTTGCAAATCCTGTAAGACCTGATCAGCCTGCTAGTTAGAATTCCTAAAAAAAATCTCCAAAAATGTCATAATTTCATCAAAATCACTGTTGAACTTTTTAGAATTTCTATTAGTCATGGCAATACATTTCATACATGCAATACATATGTTATGAATATCTAGTGAAGCAATTCCTTTTTTTAGTGTCTGACTGGGGTGACTGGGACCAACTAGTGGAGCTGATTCCTGGTGCCCACCAGTGGAGTTGATTCTGGGGGCTAACGAGAGGAGCTGATTCTTGGGGCCAAGCAGTGGTGTTAGTTCTTTAGGCCCACAAGTGGAGTTTATTCTTGGGGCTCATCAGAGAAGTTGATTCTTGGGGCCCATCAATGGAGTCAATTCATTGGGCCCAGCAGTGGAGTTGATTCTTGGGCACACCAGTGGAATTGATTCTTGGGGCCCAGCAGTGGTGTTAATTCTTGGGGCCCATAATTGGAATTGATTATTGGAGCCTAGCAGTGAAGTTGATTCTCGGAGTTCACCAGAGGAGCTGATTCATGGGGCCCATTAATGAAGTTGATTCTCGGAGCCCAGCAGTGAAGTTGATTCTATCGCCCACCAGTGGAATTGATTCTTGGGGCTCCCCACTGGTGTTGATTATTGGGGCCCACCAGTGGAGTTGATTCTTGAAGCCGAGCAGTGGAGTTGATTTTTGGGACCCACCAAGGAAGCTGATTCTTGGAGCCCATCAATGAAGTAGATTCTCGGAGCCCACCAGTAGAATTGATTCTTGAGGCCTACAAGTGGAATTGATTCTTGGGGCCCAGCAGCGGTGTTGATTCTTGGGGCCCACAAGTGGCGTTGATTATTGGTGCCTAGTAGTGGAGTTGATTCTCGGGGTTTACCAGAGGAGTCGATTCTTGGGCCCCATCAATGAAGTTGATTCTCAGAGCCCAACAGTGGAGTTGATTCTTGTACCCACCAGTGGAATTGATTCTTGGTTCTCCCACTAGGTTTTTGACTATTATTGGCTACACCAGTGGAGTTGATTCTTGAAGCCCACCAATAAAGGTAATTCTTGGGACCCACCAAGGGAGCTGATTATTGGGGCCCAGCAGTGGAGTTGATTCTTGGGGCCCACAATTGGAGTTGATTATTGGGGCCTTGCACTGGAGTTGATTCTCAAGGTTCACCAGAGGAGCTGATTCTTGGGGCCCACCATTGAAGTTGATTCCTGGAGCCCAGCAGGGGAGTTGATTCTTGGGCCCACCAGTGGAGTTGATTGTTGGAGCCCATCAATGAAGCTGAATTATTGGGCCATGTAATAGAGTTGGATTTCTCATAGCCCCAGTCATGGAGTTGATTCTTGGGGCCCCCAGTGGAGTTGATTCTTGGGGCCCCCAGTGGAGTTGATTCTTTGGAGCCTACCAGTGGAGTTGATTCTCAAAGCCTACCAGTGGAGTTGATTCTCAAGGCCTACCAGTAGAGATGATTCTTAGGGCCCCCAGTATGGTTGATATTTGGGACCCACCAGTGGAGTTGATTCCTGTGGCCCACCAGTGGAGATGATTCTTGGCTCCAATCATACAGCTACTGCACATGACTTTTACTTTCAGCCTCATTTTTGCTTTGCCCTTCCACCTATAAAGCAGCCCCAGGCCTGCTAAAATCAGCGACTCACCATGCTCAGGGCAAAGCAAAAATTATATTTTTAAATGGGGCTAGGGTGGGTAAAAAATGTAAAACAACTTCTACTGACCTATATGTCCCCTGCCGCTGCCACCCTGGGGTATTAAAGTGGGATAAGTCTGCCCTGCCATTCAGAAGTTTTATTTCTCAGCTAGAGAAGGACGGTATCTTATTTTTAATATTTAATTGCATAGGACTGCCTAAATAAAATATATATAAAAGAATACTGCCAAAAAAATCCAGGAATATTGATTTAAACAAAAATCATACCCCTTTGTGATGGAAGTGCCCCTTTAAAATACATCTTGGTCTTTTTCCTACCGTGTGACCCAACACAACCCTTTCAAGGAAACCATAAAGCTGCTGGCCCGAGTTGAAGTGGCCACAGGGGACTAAGCAGAACCGGTTTTGCATGTATGGTGCTGTGCAATAGGCTGGTCAGTCAGTTGGTCTTCGGACTGCCAGGAGTCGGACCACCGCTGGTCTGATGTATGTAGGCTATTCTTGGTATCATAGTCCCAGAAAACCCTTTATAGCAGCTTTATTGAGACATTGCATAGTATTGTGATTTGACTATCTGGATATAGCTCGTTTTTGGTCACTTTGGCACCTTATAGGGGTATTTTGTGGCTCTACTACTTGGGCACTGTGGCAGGATAAGGTGGTAGGTACTGTTCTTAAGCAATGGTATGGAAGTGTCATTCTTACACTGCCAGTAATTTTCTGTAAGCAATGTATGGTATTTTTATTGTACACTATATGACAGTACAGTATATAAGGCAAACACAAGGCACTGTACAGGGTACAATTCAGGGTAAGGAAGAACCTAAATACCTTGCATGACATTAGGTGGAAATATGAGGCATTATATGGCTGACAAAGGACTATTATTCTCCACCGCGTAAAAATTGTTCTTAGATTTCACAACTTTCTTTGATTTCCAGGCTTCGTCTGATCTTCACAATTAAAAGCTTTCAGTTTTTTCAAAAACATTTCTTATCTCCCATTCCACAATTACATTTCACTTGATAGAATCTCGGACTCATTGTGCAAGGCCGCCTCCGAGTAACATCATTATTCCACACTATCACTATTTTAAATTAGAAAAAAAATACAAAAACATTTGCAAAATATAAACCATCACAGGGTTGAAAAAAAAAAATCAGCTCCCCGAGAGTAGAGCAACCCCAGGGCAACTAAAGTAGTTTATACAGTTGATCGGAACGAAAGGTATGACTATAGGTGGTGTAGAGGATAGCTGTAGAGCCCAGGTCCTGGTGCCTGACAAGAGCCAATGGTCCCTCTGCTATATAAGATGATCAGAGTCCTCTAGGCCCACCAGGGGAAATTATTCTGAGGGCCACCATAGGAAATCATTCTGAGGGCCACCAGAGGAGTTATACTGAGGGCCACCCGGGGTAATTATTTCTGGTTTTCCCCCAGAAAAATCATTTGGGGGACCCAAAGGGGAAATTTTACTGAGGGCCCCCAGGGGTAATTATTCTGAGTGCCACCAGAGGAAAACTTCGAGGGCCACCAAGGAGATTTTTAAAAGAGGCCACCAGGGGGAATTATTCTTGGGGCCACAGAGGAAATCATTTTGAGGGTCCACCAGAGGAGATTTACTGAGGGCCACCAGGGGGTAATTTTTCTGAGTGCCACCCAAGGAAATCTTCTGGGGCCACCAAGGAGTTATACTGAGGGCACCAGGGGTAATTATTTTGGGCCACCAGAGGAAAACATTCTGAGGGCCACCAGAGGGAATTTTACTGGGGCCACCGGGGTAATTTTCTGAGTGCCCCCAGAGGAAATATTTGAGGGTCCCCAAGGGATTTACTGGGGCCCCAGGGGGAATTATTCTGATGCCACCGAGGAAATCATTCTGGGGGTCCACCAAGGGATTTACTGAGGGCCCCAGGGGGGAATTATTCTGATCCCCAGAGGAAATCATTCTGAGGGCCCCAGAGGAGATTATCTGGGGCCACCCGGGGGGAAAATTTTTCTGAGGGCCACCAGGGGTAATTATTCTGAGTGCCACCAGAGGAAATCATTCTGAGGGACCACCCGAGGAATTTTAAATGAGGGCCACCCGGGGTAATTTTTCTGAGTGCCCAAGAAAACATTTGAGGGGCCACCAGAGGGGATTATACTGAGGGCCCCCAGGGTAAAAATTCTGGTGCACCAAGGAAATCATTCTGAGGGCCACCAAAGGAGATTATTCTGAGGGCCACCAGGGGGAATTATTCTGAGGGCCACCATAGGAAATCATTCTGAGGGCCACCAAGGAAATTTTTCTGGGGCCACCGAGGAGATATTTGAGGGCCACCCTAGGAAATTAATCTGGGGCCACTAGAGGAAAATTATTTTGAGGGGCCCCCATAGGAAATTATTTGAGGGCCACCGAGGGAAAAAATTTGAGGCCACCAGAGGGGGATTATTCGGGCACACCCGAGGAGATTTTTGAGGGGCCCCCCACAGGGAATCATTTAAGGCCACCAAGGAGATTATTCTGAGGGGCCACCAGGGGGAAAATTTTTTGGGGCCCCCCAAGGGAAATTTTTCAAGGGCCCCAGACAAAAATTTTTCGAGGGGCCCCCAAAGGGAAATTATTCTGAGGGCCACCAAGGGAAATTTTTCGGGGCCACCCAAAGGGGATTATTTCTGAGGGTCACCAGAGGGGAATTATTCGAGGGGGCCCCCAAGGGAAAAATTTTTTGAGGGCCCACCACAGGAAAATTCTAGGGGCCCCCAAAGGAGATTATTTGAGGCCACCCGAGGGAATTTTTCAAAGGGGCCACCATAAAAAATCATTCTGGGGCCACCAGAGGGAATTATTTTAAGGGCCACCAAAGAAATCATTTTGAGGCCCCAGAGGGAATTATTTAAGGGGCCCCCATAAAAATCTTCTGTGGGCCACCAGAGGAAATTATTCTGAGGAACCAGCAGAGAAAAGTATTCTGAGGGCCACCACAGGAAATTATTCTGAGGAACCAGCAAAGAAAATTATTCTGAGGGCACCTGGAAATTATTCTGAGGGGGGAACCGCAAAGAAAATTATTTGGGGCCCCCACAGGAAATTATTCTGAGGAACCCGCAAGGGGATTATTCTGGGGCCACCGAAGAAATTTTTTCTGAGGGGCCACCAGGGCAAATTAAATCTAGAGTCACCAAAGAAATTATTCGAGGCACCAAGAAAATTATTTGAGGGACCACAGGGGAAAATTTTTCTGGGAACCCGCAGAGGAGATTATTCTAGGGCCACCAGAAGAAAATTTTTCTGAGGCCCCCGGGCAAATTAAATTTTGAGACTCACCAGAGGAAAATTTTTCGAGGGCACCAGAGAAAATTATTCTGAGGGTCCAACGCAGGAGATTATTCTGAGAGCCAACAGAGGGAAGTAATCATTATACACACAGGGTTCAACAGTGCAAGTTGCTAGAGTCATGGGCACCAAGGATGCAGGTTTAAGATGTCTGGTGTAAAAGTGGATTAGTACAAGTGTTTTATTTCTCCAAAGGGTACCAAGGGGGGAGCTTACACAGTACCCGTAAAAATTAATGTTAGTCCCAAAAACAAAAGGGAGTGGTAGGGTATGTATCCAACCCGAGGCTTCAAAAGTAAAAAAAATACAACTTCCAGCATGCTTTGCTAGACAAGGGGTAAAGGGCCCCAAAAATTTTCCGATAAAAATTTTTAGTGAACAATTGTATTTCAGCCCCACCTGTACCAAGCACCTGTGTAGTCTGTCAAGTGACTCAAGTGTAATAGTTCTATAATAGTAGCTTATCCAGAATAGACTGCAAAATATCTGCTGTCACCATTACCCTTCAGTGAATCAGGACCATGAAACACTCCTAATGCTTACTGAGGTTCGACGGGTTTTCCCCCTTATCTACTCTAATAAGGGCCAACGAGGCCATGAACCCAGAAGTAAGAGCTCATCCTGTGATTCTTAGGCTTTATAAACTCATAAAAAACAGAAATGGATTTTAAATGGGGGGGGGGGGGT
>JAODAL010023026.1:0-63524 GCA_025379985.1 Phyllomedusa bahiana
CCCCCCTGTATAGTAAATGACATGCCCCCTGACTCCCACCAGTTATAGTGATGACATGACCCTGACTCCTACACCAGTGTATAGTAGATAACATGACCCCTGACTCCTCCACCCGTGTATAGTAGATGACATGACCCTTACTCCTCCACCAGTGTATAGTAATGACATGACCCTGATTTCCTCCACAATGTTATGTAGATGACATGACTCCTGACTCCTCCACCAGTGTATAGTACATGACATGACCCCTGACTCCTCCACCAGTGTATAGTAGATGACATGACCCTGACTCCTCCACCAGTGTATAGTAGATGACATGACCCTGACTCCTCCACCAGTGTATAGTAGATGACATGACCCTGACTCCTCCACCAGTGTATAGTAGATGACATGACCCATGACTCCTCCACCAGTGTATAGTAGATGACATGACCCTGACTCCTCCACCAGTGTATAGTAGATGAAATTACCCTGACTCCTCCACCAGTGTATAGTAGATGACATGACCCTGACTCCTCCACCAGTGTATAGTAGATGACATGACCCCTGACTCCTCCACCAGTGTATAGTAGATGACATGACCCTGACTCCTCCACCAGTGTATAGTAGATGACATGACCCTGACTCCTCCACCAGTGTATAGTAGATGACATGACCCAAGATTTCTCCACTATTGAGACAGAATTCTCTGGAACAGTCTGATATATGCACAGTCACCTTATATATTGTGTAAATTATAGCAACAACGATTCTGCAGAAAGGTGAGATTTCGGAGGACACTTCCCGCTGTCACCTGTCAGTAGAGGGAGATATTTAGAATTTTTGTGCAGATTTAGCACAAATTACACTTTTCTATTGATTTTTTGTAAAATAAAACAGACAACACAGACAGTGATGATATCATGACAAAGAGGGGCTACAGCAGAGGTCTATAAGATGAAGATGAGTGATAGAGCAGCGGTCTATAGGTGAGGACCAGTGATATAGCAGCGGTCTATAGATGAGGACGAGTGATATAGCAGCGGTCTATAGGTGAGGACGATTGATATTGCATTGGTCTATAGGTGAGGACTAGTGATATAGCAGCGGTCTGTAGATGAGGACAAGTGATACAGCAGCGGTCTATAAGTGAGGACGAGTGATATATCAACAGTCTGTAGGTGAGGACGAGTGATATAGCAGCGGTCTATAAGTGAGGACGAGTGATATATCAGCGGTCTGTAGGTGAGGACAAGTGATATAGCAGCGGTCTGTAGGTGAGGCCCGATTGATATTGCATTGGTCTAATAGGTGAGCGACTAGTGATATGGAAGCGGTCTATAGGTGAGGACGATTGATATTGCAGTGGTCTATAGGTGAGGACTAGTGATATAGCAGCGGTCTACAGGTGAGGACGAGTGACATAGCAGCGGTCTATAGGTTAGGACGAGTGATATATCAGCGGTCTATAGATGAGGACAATTGATACAACAGCGGTCAATAGGTGAGGACGAGTGATATGAAAGCGGTCTATAGGTGAGGACGAGTGATAAAGCAGCGGTCTATAGGTGTGAACCAGTGGTATTTCAGCGTTCCATAGGTGAGAATGAGCGCTATAGCAGCGGTCTATAAGTGAGGACGATTGATATAGCAGCCGTTAATAGGTGATGACGAGTGATGTGGAAGCAGTCTATAGGTGAGGACTAGTGATATATCAGCGGTCTAAAGATGAGGACGATTGATATAGCAGCGGTCAATAGGTGAGGACAAGTGATATGGAAGCGGTCTATAGGTGAGGACGAGTGATAAAGCAGCGGTCTATAGGTGTGAACCAGTGGTATTTCAGCGTTCCATAGGTGAGAATGAGTGCTATAGCAGTGGTTTATAGGTGAGGACTAGTGATATAGCAGCGGTCTATGGGTGAGGACGAGTGATATAGCAGTAGTCTATAATTGAGAATGAGTGATATAACAGAAGTCTATAGGTGAGGACGAGTGATACAGCAGCGGTCTATAGGTGAGAACCAATGATATATCAGCAGTCTATAGGTGAGGACCAGTGATATAGCAGCGACCTATAAGTGAGGACGAGTGATATAGTAGCGGTCTATATGTGAGGACCAGTGATATAGCAGCGGTCTATAGGTGAGGATCAGTGATATAGCAGCAGCCTATAGGTGAGGATCAGTGGTATAGCAGGGGTTTCCAGGTGAGCATCAGTGATATAGTAGCGGTCTATAGGTGAGGACCAGTGATATAGCAGTGGTCTTTATGTTGCACACACTTCCGTCATAACTAAGATTCTCTATTCCACCTATTAGTTTCTTTGGTCGTCTTTGTACTCGTTCTTCTTTCTTTCTTTCTTCTTTTTTTTTCTTTTTTTGTCACATTCAAGAAAAGGTTTTATTTATAAACAGAAAGTCATGAAAAATACCTACTTGTAGGAAATACAGGAGTATATATGTGAAAGCTACAATAACTAAGGATGAAAAATGGAAGAACAATAAAAGAAATACCACGACTACAGAAAATGCAAAGACATTGGTATCTTATATGCTTCGTTTAAGAGATGCATTTCCAATCCTATCACATAACGGTGAATAAGGTAGAAGGTAAAAGGGGGGGGGGGGGTAGGAAACGGTCCGACAGAGAGGAGTAAGTATCCCCATCAACTTATCTGATAATTCACTAGCAGTGATTAAAGTACAGTGTCTACACAGAGAGTACTGTGACCAGAGGGGTACTATAGCAATGCTATATGTGACAGAGGGTACAGCGTGGTCTGTATGTGATGGGGCTACACCAGAGATCTACATGTGACACAGGAGAGAGACTACAGCAATGGGCTATATGTGACAGAGGGGGCTACAGCAGTGGTCTGTATGTGATGGAGGCTACACCAGAGATCCACATGTGACACAGGAGGGGGACTACAGCAATGGTCTATATGTGACAAGGGGGCTACACAGTGGTCTGTTGTGATGGAGGCTAACCAGGTCTAATGTGAACAGGAGGGGCTACAGCATGGCTATGTATGGAGGCTACACATGAGATCGTGACAGAGAGGGGACTATAGCAATGGTCTATATGTGACAGAGAGGGCTACAGCAGTGGTCTGTATGTGATGGAGCCTACACCAGAGATCTACCTGTGACACAGGAGAGGGACTATAGCAATGGGCTATGTGTGACAGAGGGGGCTACAGCAGTGGTCTGTATGTGATGGGGGCTACACCAGAGATCTACATGTGACACAGGAGGGGGCTACAGCAGTGGTCTGTATGTGATGGGGGCTATGTGATGGGGGCTACACCAGAGATCTACATGTGACACAGGACAGGGACTATAGCAATGGGCTATATGTGACAGAGAGGGCTACAGCAGTGGTCTGTATGTGAGGGGGGCTGCACCAGAGATCTACCTGTGACACAGGAGAGGGACTATAGCAATGGGCTATATGTGACAGAGAGGGCTACAGCAGTGGTCTGTATGTGATGGGGGCTACACCAGAGATCTACATGTGACACAGGACAGGGACTACAGCAGTGGTCTATATGTGACAGAGGGGGCTACAGCAGTGGTCTGTATGTGATGGGGGCTACACAGGATCCGTGACACAGGAGGACTATAGCAATGGCTATATGTCACAGAGGGGCTACAGCAGTGGTCTGTATGTGATGGGGGCTACACCAGAATCTAATGTGACAGGGGGTGCTAAGCATGGTCTTATGTGAGGGGCTACACAATCTATGTGACAAGGGGGGCTATAGCATGCTATTATGTGACAGAGGAGGGCTACAGCAGTGGTCTGTATGTGAAAGGGTCGATGGTCTGTGTATGGGGCACACCAGAGATCTACATGTGACACAGGAGGGGGACTACAGAAATGGTCTGTACGTGACAGAGGGGGCTGCAGCAGTGGCCTGTATGTGATGGGGGCTACACCAGAGATCTACATGTGATAAAGGAGAGTGACTACAGCAATGGTCTATATGTGACAGAGGGGGCTACAGCAGTGGTCTGTATGTGACAGAGAAAAGGGTTATAGTAGTGATTTATGACAGAGGAGCAGACTTACAGAAAGTGTCTATATGTGTAAAAAGAGGGGACTGCTGAAAAGGAGAAGGAAACATTAGTGGTCCGTGTGTGAAGGAGGAGTGGGACTATAGCAGTGATCTATTTGTTGCAGAGGAGGGAGGGCAACAGCAGTGGTATGTATTTGACAGTGAAGGGGACGAAAGCAGTGGGCTATATGTAGGTTTGGAGTGGCCCAGAGGGAAAAAATGGAAACCCACTGGGGGGCCCCTGAGCATAGTAGACCTGGAGTTCTTTTTAACTGCAAATACATCCTCAGGAAAGGCAAAAAAGCAGAGGAAAAAAAGAAGTGAAAAGCAAGAGGAAGAGCATAGGAGACTTGTGTGGTCATTTACAGTAGCTGTAGGGTGGGCCCCTAGACAGCCCAGACTGACTATATGTGACACAGGTCACTACAACTACTGTATATGTGATAGGAGATGGGGCTGCAATACTGGTCTTTACGTGATGGAGCATTGGGGCTGGAGCAGTGTTTTATCTGTGACACAGGGTCCTACAGCAGTGCTCTTTATATGATATAGATGGAAGGGCACCAGCAGTGGTCTCTATGTGACACAGGGGGCTACAGCAGTGGACTATACATGAATATGGAGGGGGCTATAGCAGGGGTCTATTTATGACAGAAGAGGTGGGCAACAACATTAGTCTATATATGACAGTGGAGGGGGCTACAGCAGTGGTCTGTGTGTGACAAAGGATAAGAGGGTTATAGTTTACATGACCCCTGATGTCCAGCATAGACATTACTGTGAGTATAGCTGTATATACAGACACTGAGCTTTCCCATATTTAGAGGCTGGGGCCCTGAACAGCATAGAGGACATAACTGTGAGTATATACCTTATACCTGACAACTTTTAAAAGTAGCGTTCAGGTGAGAATTAGAGAAGGGGCGTGCGCAGCACCCCCTCAACCATGATTTGAATAAACCAAGCCACCATTATGAAAAGCCACACCCCTTCATATAAGCCACACCCACTGCACACAACAGTGTAAATGCTCTTGAAAATGGATACTTGAGGGGTGTGGCTTCACCCAGCTTTTCTAGCTTATTCAGCACTTGAGATCTGGGAAACTGTTCCCAAATCTAAACTATTGAACTACAACCACTATTACCACCACCCAGTTAGGTACCAGTTGTACATGGACACTCTGCAGACCTGTAAGTGATAACAGTGCAGTTACATCCAGTGACCCACAGGTGACATCTTCTCTGATGAGAGTTGTTCACTTTCCATTTTCTTCTCCATCCAGTCCATGATAACTTTTCCTGGTGAGGACTTGTCTCAGCAGAATTTATCACACAAACAATTCTAACTTTTCCAGCACCTCCCTGACTGTTTCCCATCTCTGTACAAATTCCCAATGGGTTGATAAGTGGAAGATTAAGTGGCTATGGAGTAATATCTGGAATAAATGGGGAGGTTTATTGGGTGATAGTTGGAGATGAAGGGGTTATTGGGTGATAGGTGGAGTTTGTGGGAGGTTTATTGGAGGTATTGGGGGAGATAAGGGGGTTATGGGGAGGTGGTGGGGGGTTTATGGACTTATTGGGGATATGGAGGTTTATGGGGTGATGGAATAAGTGGGGAGGTTTATTGGGTTATAGGTGTGGTGAAGGGGCTATGGAGTGATAGAAGGAGGTGGTGGGGAGGTTTATAGACTGATTGGGCAACATGGGGGTTTATGGGGTGATAGGTGGAATAAATGGGGAGGTTTATTGGGTTATAGGTGGTGGTGAAGGGGCTATTAAGTGATACATGGAGGTGGTGGGGAGGTTTATTGGTTGATTGGGGGACATGAAGGGATAATGGGTTTTCGGTGGTGGTGAAGGGGCTATTGAGTGATACATGGAGGTGGTGGGGAGGTTTATTGGTTGATTGGGGGACATGAAGGGATAATGGGGTGATAGGTGGAATAAGTGGGGAGGTTTATTGGGTTATAGGTGGTGGTGAAGGGGCTATTAAGTGATACATGGAGGTGGTGGGGAGGTTTATTGGGTGATTGGGGGACATGAGGGGATAATGGGGTGATAGGTGGAATAAGTGGGGAGGTTTATTGGGTTATAGGTGGAGATGAAGGGGCTATGGAGTGATAGATGAAGGTGGTGGGGAGGTTTATAGACTGATTGGGGGTCATGGGGGTTTATGGGGTGGTAGGTGGAATAAGTGGGGAGGTTTATTGGGTGATAGGTGGAGGGATTATGTAGTGATAGGTGGGGGTTGTATTTTGTGTTGGCACTACGCCACATATTTCAATGGTGGAGGATCGGTGGGAGAGCAGGTACAGACCACAGCTTACAGGCACAATTTTCTGGGAGAGGGGTGTGGAGGACCAACAAATTGAAGATTTCTCTGCAGCTGTGGCCTTTACCTCCCAGAATAAAATTGTGCAGTGTGGACTCTTTTGCAGCTCAGCTACATTCATGACCTTCAAGGGGCATAGGGAATGGAGTTTAGTACTGTCATGCTTTTTGTAGTGTTTCTGCTTTTTAGACTGGGTTCCCTAATGGACTATGATGGACTCATTGGACTATGTCGGACCAGCGTTGGATACATTTCTTTATTAAAATGATCAACAAGTGCTGGTGTCAGGGGGTGTTTATTTAAATAAAATATTTTTGTGTTTTGTAGTTTTTATTTATTCCATTATCAGTAAAAGAGGTGACTGCCAGATGCCTCTCCATTACTGTCTCTGGTGCTTGGTGTCAGCCAGGGCTGTTTGTTGTCACCCAAGTCTGACGCTTATCTCCTGTCACTATGACCCCAGAAACTAATGCACTAGGGGTACTGGGAAGAGCCAGGTTACCATCAGAAGTGGACCCTGTAACCTGATGCTTCACTTCTGGGGCGACTGCAGTCATTTATGGTGGAAAGGAACCAATATCCATGAACCTTCCCCTCTTGATAGTATCAGCCTGCAGCTGTCGGTTTTACCTTGGCTGGTTATGAAAAATGAGCAGAACTGCACATCTTTTTTTTAAATTAACACTCAACTTTTCATGATAGGAAATTTGGGTGCCACCTATGAGGGTTCGGGTGCCACCCAGTGTTCCTGGATACAAGATAGGCTATTCAGCATTCAGGATTCAGGAAAGCTAGATAATGCCTATGCCCCACAGGTGGTACCCAGTTTTCATTGATTGGTGCCACTTGTAGGGGATGGCGTGTCACTCAGCTTCCTTAAATGCTGGATATTTTATTCTACCACTTGTGGATAATGGGGCATAACCCAGATTTTCTGGACACTCTAAGAAAGGTGAGTAACACCTCATTCCCCACAGGAGGCACCAAGCTTTTCCGTGATAAGAAAGCTGTGTGCCCATCCATTCCCTCTAAGTCTGCCTCCCCACTCTCACTCTAAACCTTCTCCCCTCTACCTTTTTTTCCCCACCCCCTCTAATGCTCCACTCTACCCCTGACTCCCCACCCCCGTGCCTCACTCTTAACTTTCCACCGCCGCGGGAAATGTATTTACCAGTCCTGTAGAGCGTCTGGCAGTCTCATGATGCTGCCCTGGTGCCACTTCTAGTTTAGAGAACCTCTGGCAGCCATTCATGCTGCAGGAGGTTTCCCAACACTCTTAGGAGTGCGGGAGGTCTCCCCTATCTGCGGGAGTCTCCTATACAATCTGTGAGAGTTGGAAGGTATGCCAAACATCTGTAAATAATGACACAAAGGACCTCCATTCCTGGAGCCCGGGGCCCCTTCTGCCCAGCATAGAGGACATTACATGAGAATAAATGACTTCACACTGAATGTAATTTTTTTTATTTGATAGCAGTGAATTAGGAAACAGAATCACAATGATCAGTTCCTCACTGTGCACAGAATATAGTGATTAGATATAAAAGCTGTACATCACACGCATCACACAGGGAGTATATATCATCGATAAGAAAGCTCAAAGCTGGATATAATAAAGATATAAATGTAAGAACTTCTCTCATCTACAAAACTGCACCCTGATAAATGCTTTAGCCTGGAGGATATGGTGTCATGTATATCTATGGAGGCTGGTGGATATGGTGTCATGTATATCTATGGAGGCTGGTGGATATGGTGTCATGTATATCTATGGAGGCTGATGGATATGGTGTCATGTATATCTATGGAGGCTGGAGGATATGGTGTCATGTATATCTATGGAGGCTGGTGGATATGGTGTCATGTATATCTATGGAGGCTGGTGGATATGGTGTCATGTATATCTATGGAGGCTGGTGGATATGGTGTCATGTATATCTATGGAGGCTGGTGGATATGGTGTCATGTATATCTATGGAGGCTGGTGGATATGGTGTCATGTATATCTATGGAGCCTGGAGGTTATGGTGTCATGTATATCTATGGAGGCTGGAGGATATGGTCAATGAATTAGAAGGTGAGCTATGGTGTCATGTATATCTATGGAGGCTGGTGGATATGGTGTCATGTATATCTATGAAGGGTGGTGGATATGGTGTCATGTATATCTATGGAGGCTGGAGGATATGGTGTCATGTATATCTATGAAGGGTGGTGGATATGGTGTCATGTATATCTATGGAGGCTGGTGGATATGGTGTCATGTACATCATTTGCAGATGGAGGATGAGGTCATATCTGCACATTACTATCTTGAGGCACGATATGCTGCATTACACATATAGTGTGGAAAGTATATTGATGTGCACTGATATCTAATATGGAGGTTGTAGCGAAAGAGTTGTATGAAATGTCATATTGGAAGACTGACGAGAGCATACTGTCGTATAATCTATGGAGACAATGGTTAGTAATGGTGTCATGATCGGGGGGGGGGGGGGGGGGGGGTTTTTTTTTTTTTTTTTTTTTTTTTTTTTTTGGGCAATTACAAAACAAAAAAAGTTGGGGGAAAATGAAAAAAAAAATTTGGGAAAAAATTTCCTTAAACTTTAAAACGAACGAAACACCTGCTTATAATTCTAGAAGAAATGGTTAGTAAGATGGCGGCTATCATCATGTAGCCTCCTTGCCATCTACGGAAAAGACTGGAAAGTCTCATTCATCAGCTGCTGCCTCCATCAGAGATGTGATGGGCTTGAGGGAGCTCACCTTGTCCCCCCAGCCACGTCTGTGGTAATTTGGTAAATCTTCTCCGGCCACAGTCACCATCTTGTCACCTTTGTAGTACTCTTCAGAGTAGAGGACCCAAGCGCCGGTCACTCCCTTCTGAGATGAGGCCATGTTGTCGAATCCATAGGATTTCAGCGTACTTGCAGCCTTCTCCAAGGGAACAGCTTTTCCTTCATAGTTGGTGTGCTCATACAAGGTTATTTTGTGAGGGTAGAGGCCACCGCTAACGATCCGGGCAGAGCTGATCTTGGTGGCCCATCTGGGAATTGAATTATGGTTCCCTTCATTGAAGCACTGGAAGGTTCCTTTGTAGCCATAATTGATGTTCGAAAATACAATCCACGGATCTCCATTAACTTTCAGGGACTGAGCTTTCTTGAGGAAGCCCACACTGGACAGGTCTGGGTTATCACTGTCCAAAGACACAGAGTCTCCCTTGAAGTTTGGAAACTCAAAAAGCTGGAGAGCGCTCATGATTCTCCTGGAGTCTCACAGTCTTCTCTTCTTGTGGAGATGTAGCAGAGTCTTCTGGAGTCTCAGAGTCTTATTGTCTTGTGGGTCACGTTCACTTTATATAGGCTTCACCTTGTGAGAGTAACAACACCTTGTGTGAAGTCAAGAATTCTATGAAAATTGTTGATTAACCTTGGCACAGAAATGCTATTTCCAAATAATACAATATGCCCTCTTGCTCATCATGTTTTATCAGTAGAAAATTTACTGGTGGCAAAGTTTATGTCTTAATACCGATCTCCATACAAGGGACCGAAAAACATACTTAACTGTCTACTGGGGGCCTAAGTAGCAAGCTACAGGGAAAATATTTCTACTTGACCACAGGGGTCTTATACATCTACACAACTACCTACAGGCAGGCTATATACCTAGCTACGAGGGCTTATATTCCTATCTTACTACAGGGGCCCTATATACCCATCTTCCTACAGGGGGCCTATATAACTACTTACTAGGGACTTACTTATTGGGAGTCCTATATACCTACCTATCTACCCACTGGGGGACCTATATATTAACCTATTGGGGGTTCTATAAATCTACATACCTAAAGGGGCTATATACCTAACTAATTGAAGACTACCTACCTAAAAGGAGGTCTAGCTATCTGCTACATGTAATTACATACTATTTTGGGGGATTAATTACCTACTATATGGGGCCACAAAGCAAGAATAAAACTTGAAGCACAAATGGGATCCCCAAAGCTGTTTGGTAGCACTTTTACTGTACGGACACAATGGGGTCATTATTACCATTTGGGGTGCTATGTATGGGTTGTTTGTACAGAGACTGGAATATGCAGGGAAGTGCTGGAAAAGTGAAGAGTCTAAGTTGGCAATTTCTGCACCGATGAGTGGTGGTTGGGTCTGGGTTTGTGCCGGGTGGAAGAAAAAAGGGAAAAAGAATGACTCCCATCAGAGAAGACGTCTCCTGTGAGTCACTGGATGTAACTTTATTGAAATCAATTGAATGTGTGCAAAGCCTGAGCGCAACTGGTCTCTACCTCTATATGGTCACTATATGGTGGAAATATACAGTGTGCAGAGCCTGTGTACACTGGTGTCTACCACTATATGCTCACTGTATGGAGGTAATATACCATCTGCAGAGCCTGTGTACACTGGTACCTACCACTATATGCAACAAGTAGACCATGGGTGGATAAATATAAAAGCATAATATTTATTGCACTATTGAGTGACAATTAAAAATGCTCAACCAGAGTAGATACTTGCGTTACCACAATGATTATGCATATGGGCGAAAATGTCCTGGAAAGTCCAGTAGTAGTAGTCATATGCCGCGTGCGGGTATAGCGTCTTCTTGCCGGAGCTGGCTGATGGACAGGCGGGATCAGAGATAGAGCGTACGACGTTTCGGGGAACTCCTCCCCCTTTGTCAAGCACGTAGTACATCCGTTCACACTAACTTTATATACACTGTGTCAAGGCAACACAAGTAACAAAAACATTAAAAACAATTACAGAAACACTTTGAAGCTGAGGTTCTCGTTCATACCTAGGGGCATAAGAGTGTTCATCCTATGTATCCATCTAGCCTCTGCTTGTAATAGGCTACGTTCTAATGTTAACCCCTCACTTCCTTTCACCTCCTGTAGGATGCACCAGCGCAACTCTGTGACATTATGATTATATTGGAGAAAATGTCTAGCTACACTGCTTTCCCCATATCTTTCTCTGTCACCTGCATTTTCAGGCGAAAAGTTACGCTTGGCTAATCTGATATTAGATCTGTGTTCGTTAAGTCTGATTTTAGCACTTCGTGCCGTCTGTCCCACATATCCTTGCCCACACGGGCACTTTAGCAAATACATTACCGCCTTCGTATCGCATGTATATGCACCCTTAAAGTATATTTTGTTACCATGTGTCGGATGCAGGACATACGGTCCTTTTATAATAGAATTGCAGTTTTGACAGTTATGACACGGGTGGGTACCCTTAGATTGAGGGTTTAGGAAGGTCTGTCTCTGTCCTGTAGTACAACGCAATTTACTTGAAACTATCTGATTGCCCACTGTACGTCCCTTTCTATATACAAACAGTGGCTTCTCTTTAAACAATTTCCCATATTTTGTATCATTGGCAAACATATGCCAGTGTTTCTCAATTGTTTTTTTGATCATATTGCTATGAGTATTGTATAAACTAGTGAACAAAAACCTATCCACCCTATCCCTCTTTTTTGACTCATACAATAGGATATTGCGTGTTTTTTTCCCCACATCTTCAGCTATTTTTTCCATGTCCTCCCTCCGATATCCTCTATTGACGAACTTGTCAATAAGGATATTACTTTGTTCAACGTATGCTTGTTCAGTAGAACAAATATGTCTAGCCCTTGTAAACTGTCCTACAGGGATCCCATGGAAAATCTGGGGGCATGGAAACTTTTCCTATGTAGCATGTTGTTTTTGTCTATGGGCTTGGAAAACAGACTAGTAGCCAAGCCTAATGTGTTTTTTTTAATCTCAACATCCAGGTAGTGGATGACGTGTTCGTCCGTAACAGCGGAGAATTGAATAAGGGGCTGAATATCTTAAATTCTACTTCAGTCCCTCTCCACAGGACGAACGCGTCATCCACATGCCTGTACCATGCGACTACCTGTCCATACCCATCCGACTTGGTAACATATTCACGCTTAAAGAACGCCATGTATAGATTGGCGTAACTCGGCGCTGCAGGGGACCCCATAGAGGTGCCCTGCAGCTGGAGATAGACATCATCCCCAAATTTGAAATAATTTTTGGTAAGAACAAATTCAAGCAGTGTCATAAGGAAATTAATTTGGGCATTGGATAGCGTATGGTCTTCATTAAGTGCTTCTCTTGAAGCTTGTATCCCATCATCAAATGGGATGTTAGTGAAAAGGGATTTGATATCCAAGGTACACAAAAGGCAGTTGTTTATATCTACAGTAGTTTCAGTGATGTTTTCAATGGCACGAAGAAACTGACCAGTATCCCTTAGGGAATGTATATCTCGTTTTACGATCTTTTGTAGATATGAATCTACATAGGTGGCCAGGGGCTCAAGGATGGACCCAATCCCAGAGACGATAGGTCGTCCTGGGGGGTCGGTAATGGATTTATGGACTTTGGGGACCAAGTAGAGGGTAGGTGTTCTGGGATGTGTACAAGTAAGCATGTTTTTTACCTTGATAGTAATAAGGCCCTGTTGGACAGTTTCCTGTAATATATCCTCAATTTCTTTTGCAAACTGTGGAGTGGGGTCATTTTGTAATTTTTATATACAGAAGAGTCGGAAAGTTGAGATTCCGCTTCCTGTAAATATTGGGATTTATTTTGAACAACAATCCCTCCCCCTTTGTCCACTTTTTTCACTATTATAGAGGGATCCTCTCTAAGCTGCTGCAGAGCTTCTTTCTCTTTTTTTGTTATATTGTATTCTTTAGGTTTTCTACATTTATCCCACATTTGTGTGACCTCAGATATTGCTGATTGTTCAAATACTTCCAAGGAGGGGGACTGTATGTCAGGATCAAACTGGCTTTTTTTGCACATTTTTATAGGAATGTCTTCCTTTTTATAACTCATTCCTGACCCCTGAAAAAACATTTTTAACCGCATACCCCTACATAACCTATAAAAATCAATTTTGAAATCAAAACGTGTTGTAGTAGCTGTAGGGACAAAATTGAGTCCTTTGTCCATGACGGACATCTGTGCGTCACTAAGGTTTTTGTCTGAGATGTTAATGACAAGTCCATGGTCATCTGCTTTTATTTCTTTGGCCCTTTTGCGATCCGTTTTCCTATAGGATTTGGTCCAGAACTGCCTCCAGATTCGGTGTCTGTTTTGGATCCCTGTGCTCCTAAAAAATCTTTTGATCTAGAGTCTTTGCGTGTTACAGATCGTAATTGCATTTGCTTATTTGTTTCTACTTACTTCAGAACAAATTGAAAAAATTTGAAAGGGATACTAAGGACTATCTATATAATCGTGTCTACACTTGGGCGGAGGAGCGATCTAAGTCAAGATATTTCAAAAAAGAAAAAGTTGGAAAAAACAAAAGACCTAATATTGAAGATACTAGCACGGAGTCTGAAGAAGTATTTGAACAGTCAGTAATATCCGAGGTCACGCAAATGTGGGATAAATGTAAAAAACCTAAGGAATACAATATAACAAAAAAAGAGAAAGAAGCTCTGCAGCAGCTTAGAGAGGATCCGTCTATAATAGTGAAAAAAGCGGACAAAGGGGGAGGGATTGTTGTTCAAAATAAATCCCAATATTTACAGAAGCGGAATTTCAACTTTCTGATTCTTCTGTATATAAAAAATTACTAAGTGATCCCACTAAACAGTTTGCAAAAGAAATTGAGGATATATTGCATGAAGCAGTCCAACAGGGCCTTATTACTATCAAGGTAAAAAACATGCTTACTTGTACACATCCCAGAACACCTACCCTCTACTTGGTCCCCAAAGTCCATAAGTCCATTACGGACCCCCCAGGACGACCTATCGTCTCTGGAATTGGGGCCATCCATAAGCCCCTGGCCACCTATGTAGATTCATATCTACAAAAGATTGTAAAACGAGATATACATTCCATAAGGGATACTGGTCAGTTTCTTCGTGCCATTGAAAAC
The DNA here is from genome assembly GCA_025379985.1 of Phyllomedusa bahiana. Classification (NCBI taxonomy): domain Eukaryota; kingdom Metazoa; phylum Chordata; class Amphibia; order Anura; family Hylidae; genus Phyllomedusa; species Phyllomedusa bahiana. Next base: position 14,325 of record JAODAL010023026.1, read on the forward strand.
ATCACTGAAACTACTGTAGATATAAACAACTGCCTCCTGTGTACCTTGGATATCAAATCCCTTTTCACTAACATCCCATTTGATGATGGGATACAAGCTTCAAGAGAAGCACTTAATGAAGACCATACGCTATCCAATGCTCAAATTAATTTCCTTATGACACTGCTTGAATTTGTTCTTACCAAAAATTATTTCAAATTTGGGGATGACGTATATCTCCAGATGCAGGGCACCTCTATGGGGTGCCCTGCAGCGCCGAGTAACGGCAATCTATACATGGCGTTCTTTGAGCGTGAATATGTTACCAAGTCGGATGGGTCTGGACAGGTAGTCGCATGGTACAGGCATGTGGATGACGTGTTCGTCCTGTGGAGAGGGACTGAAGTAGAATTTAATATATTTGTTTATTATCTCAACAGTATTCAGCCCCTTATTCAATTCTCCGCTGTTACGGACGAACACATCATCCACTACCTGGATGTTGAGATTAAAAAAACTACATTAGGCTTGGCTACTAGTTTGTTTTCCAAGCCCATAGACAAAAACAACATGCTACATAGGAAAAGTTTTCATGCCCCCCAGATTTTCCATGGGATCCCTGTAGGACAGTTTACAAGGGCTAGACGCATTTGTTCTACTGAACAAGCATACGTTGAACAAAGTAATATCCTTATTGACAAGTTCTTTCAATAGAGGATATCGGAGGGAGGACATGGAAAAAATAGCTGAAGATGTGGGGAAAAAAACACGCAATATCCTATTGTATGAGTCAAAAAAGAGGGATAGGGTGGATAGGTTTTTGTTCACTAGTGTATACGATACTCATAGCAATATGATCAAAAAAACAATTGAGAAACACTGGCATATGTTGGCCAATGATACAAAATATGGGAAATTGTTTAAAGAGAAGCCACTGTTTGCATATAGAAAGGGACGTACAGTGGGCAATCAGATAGTTTCAAGTAAATTGCGTTGTACTACAGGACAGAGACAGACCTTCCTAAACCCTCAATCTAAGGGTACCCACCCGTGTCATAACTGTCAAAATTGCAATTCTATTATAAAAGGACCGTATGTCCTGCATCCGACACATGGTAACAAAATATACTTTAAGGGTGCATATACATGCGATACGAAGGCGGTAATATATTTGCTAAAGTGCCTGTGTGGGCAAGGATATGTGGGACAGAGGGCACGAAGTGCTAAAATCAGACTTAACGAACACAGATCTAATATCAGATTAGCCAAGCGTAACTTTTCGCCTGAAAATGCAGGTGACAGAGAAAGATATGGGGAAAGCAGTGTAGCTAGACATTTTCTCCAATATAATCATAATGTCACAGAGTTGCGCTGGTGCATCCTACAGGAGGTGAAAGGAAGTGAGGGGTTAACATTAGAACGTAGCTAGGGGCGTCGCTAGGCAGGATGATTCGGGGCACAAGCCCCGGACATTCCTGCCTGTGCCCCGAATCTCACTCAGATCGTCGGGTTCCAGGTACTGTTTTTCCGGGGAGAAGACGATTTATTTAACTGTAAGTGAGTCCAGAGGACACACAAAGGGCTCGGCCGTTTCTCACAGTGCAGGCAGGGAGGGAGACTGTCGGGTGCCGGGCATTTAGGAGGGAGGAGGGGCCACCTGTCACACACTCCTGATTGTCAGGACCCCATGTGCTGCAGCCGCGCTGAGCACAGGGTCCCGGCACAGTCAGAAAGTTAAAGCAGCCACAGCCGGACAGTGAGAGACAGGCCCCCTACTGTGCTCCCGGGCATCCCCTGCTGCACTGCATTCCTTATGGTTCATCAGCACAGCTCCAGCAGGTGCCCATATCATGGAGGTCTCAAGTGAGTGAGTAGCCTCACTGTAGAGCAATACATGCCAACTCTCCGTTTTTGGCGGGGGGTCCCGCTTTTTGGGGGTCCCCCCCCGCCCTCCCGGGGGAGTTGCCAGACCCCCCGCCGCCAGCAGGGGGCGGGGGTCCTTTAAATCACCGCGGCGCCGTAGTAGCGCTGGTGCGCTACTCTGGCGCCGCCGGTCCGTTCCACAGGCGGTGGAAGCGGGCGCTGCGCCCGCTTCACCCGCCCGGAAAACCTCGCTGAGGGAGGGAGGAGGGAGAAGGGATCGCTCCCCCTGCCTCATCCCCCTGTATGTCCGGCGCCGCTGTGCGCCGTACACACATGTCAGCGTCACAGAGGAAGTGACGCGCGGCTGCACTCACTTCCCCTGTTACACTGCTGAGGAGATCGTCCGGAGCGGGCCGCTCTGCAGGAGCTTGGTCAGGTAAGTGGATTTTATTATTTTATTTTTTTTTAGTTTTAGGGGGCACTGGGCTGGCTACATGGGGGGTCTACCTGGCTACAATGGGGGTTACTGGTTACAATAGGGGCAATACCTGGCAACAGAGGGGGCACTACTGGCTAACAATGGGGGGGACTACCTGGCTAACAATGGGGGCACTACCTGGCTAACAATGGGGCACTAACCCGGTACAATGGGGGCACTACCTGGCTACAATGGGGGGCACTACCTGGCTACAAGGAGGCACTACCTGGCTACTAAAGGGGGTACTACCTGGCTACTAAAGGGAGTACTACCTGGCTACACTGGGGGCACTCCCCGGCTACAACGGGGGCTTCTACCTGGCAACAATGGAGGCACTACCTGGCTAACAAGGGGGGCATGGGGCACTACCTGGCTAACGATGGGGGCACTCCCTGGCTACAGAGGGGGCACTACCTGGCAAACAATGGGGGCATCTACCTGGCAACAGAGGGGGCACTACCGGGCGACAATGGGGGCACTACCTGGCAAACAAGGGGGGGCACTACCTGGCAAACAAGGGGGGCACTACCTGGCAACAAAAAATTGGGGGCACTACCTGGCTAACAAAGGGGGCATCTCCCTGGCTACAACTGTGGCTTTTCCCCTGGTCACAGAGGGGATCTATTTGGCTTAAAAGGGGGGCATCTACCTGCCTGTAAGGGGCACTACTTGGTTATGGGGGGCTACTGCTGGCTATAAGGGCATCTACTTGGCTTTCTTCCAAAGCCGTTATGCAGTTAGGTGGAGTAGGTGTGGCTTTTTGAAGGGGCGTGACATACCGTCAAGATGGGCGTGTCCATGCAAATTTTTGCTTTTTCATTTTCAAAAGTTGGCAACTATGCTGTAGAGACCAGTGCTAGATAGTATTATAGAGTGAAACAACCTGAATGTGAACTGTACTAAATGTATATGTCTCTGTAAAACAGTACATGTGTGTGTACAAGTCTCTGTATACATGTGTATACATGTGTGGCATGTGTATATGTGTCTCTGTATACATGTGTGTATACGTGTGTATGTGTGTATACATGTATGTATATCTCTGTATACGTGTGTGTATACATGCATGTGTATACGTGTTTATGTGTATACATGTGTGCATACATGTCTCTGTTTACATGTGTGTGTATACATATGTGTATATATGTGTATACGTGTTTGTATATGTATGTGTGTACATGTAAATATGTATGTACTCTATAGACACACATATCCACAATATCGCCCCATTCCACGTCACAATAACATAATCCTGCCTGTTGTGTCCTTAAGGCGCGACCCCACGGCAGTGGACAAATTTCGGTCGGTTTGCCGGCCGATGTTTGTCCGGTTTGCAGCCGTCCCCACGGCCGCGGGGGGAACGGCTTTTCTCCGCGATGAGTGGAGAAAAGCCCTCCCCCCTCCCATTGAACAGCACATTTTCCGTCCGGAAACCGGACGGAATATGCTGCATGTTCTGTGTTTTGCCGCCGGACCGCTGGCGACAAAACCGCCGTACGGAAAACCCGTGCAGTGGGGACAGTGGGGACAGCTGCACGGGTTTTCCATAGAGCACAATTGTGCTCATTTTCGGCCGGTTTTTCAGGCGGTCTGAAAAACCGCAAACCGGCAGAAAACCCGTGCAGTGTGGACATGGCCTTAGCCTTTAAATACACCTGATATGAATTCTATTTGAATAGAATTTTTATACCTATAATTTGTCAGGGTTGCCTCTGTTTTTAGCTGCTGCAACCAGACTAACGGTATGTTCACATGGCGTAATTGTGGGGCGCATTTCACCACGTATTTGCTTTTTAATATACCAAACATGTGCGCTACAATTACGGTAATTCATAGCTCTCTATGAGAGCTATGAATTACGTCTGTCTCCCTCAGCATACAATACAATCGTATGTTAATACAGCGTATAGCAGCCCATACCTGTGCGCACTGCTATACATATGCTGTTGGAAGTACGTGCTCTCCAGCGTATAATTTCAGCAGCGCTACAGCCACCTCCCATCAACTTTCACTTATCCCCCTGTGGCACGTCACTTATTTTTACAGGTTCTGTGTGCCAGGGAAAACAGCAGGCAATCATAGCACTCGCTGCTATGATTTTACCGTATTTTTAGGGCAGATTTTGGGCAAATTACAGCACAGTTATGCCCCACAAATATGCTGTGTATGTTCACACCACGTAATGTCGGTCCGTACTTGCGCTTCAATACACCCGATGTACGGACCGACATTATGGTAATTCATAGCTGTCACTGATTGCTAGGATTACCTGTTCTGGGGATAATAAATAAAGGTGAGAGCTTCAGAGGGACGCACTGGCCACTGTTTTTTCGTCTGTAAAAATCTATGTTGCAGTTCACAATGGGGCGTGAAAAAGGCCGTGTGAACCCCACCCTACTGAGCAAAACTTAACACAGGGCCCAGGCCCCGGAGGTTTTGGGACCCTAGCAACTCCCCTGCTCCAATATAATCATAATGTCACAGAGTTGCGCTGGTGTATCCTACAGGAGGTGAAAGGAAGTGAGGGGTTAACATTAGAACGTAGCCTATTACAAGCAGAGGCTAGATGGATACATAGGATCAACACTCTTATGCCCCTAGGTATGAACGAGAAACCTCAGCTTCAAAGTGTTTCTGTAATTGTTTTTAATGTTTTTGTTACTTGTGTTGCCTTGACACAGTGTATATAAAGTTAGTGTGAACGGATGTACTACGTGCTTGACAAAGGGGGAGGAGTTCCCCGAAACGTCGTACGCTTTATCTCTGGTCCCGCCTGTCCATCAGCCAGCTCCGGGAAGCAGACGCTATGCCCGAATGCGGCATATGACTACTACTACTGGACTTTCCAGGACATTTTCGCCCATATGCATAATCATTGTGGTAACGCAAGTATCTGCTCTGGTTGAGCATTTTTAATTGTCACTCAATAGTGCAATAAATGATATGCTTTTATATTTATCCACCCATGGTCTACTTGTTGCATAGTTTAAGAGGATATGGAGGAATCCTGCTGATGGGTGATGCATGGTGAGATTAACCGCTTATATAACCACCAGAACTTTGTGAAGTTACCTACCACTATATGGTCACTGTATAGAGGTAATATACAGTCTCCAGAGCCTGCATACACTGGTGTCTACTACTATATGGTCACTGTATGGAGGTAATATACAGTCTGCAGAGCCTGTGTACACTGGTGTCTACCACTATATGGTCACTGTATGGAGGTAATATACAGTCTGCAGAGCCTGTGTACACTGGTGTCTACCACCATATGGTCACTGTATGGAGGTAATATACAGTCTGCAGAGCCTGTGTACACTGGTGTCTACCACAATATGGTCACTGTATGGAGGTAATATACAGTCTGCAGAGCCTGTGTACACTGGTGTCTACCACTATATGGTCACTGTATGGAGGTATTTTACAATTATTTTGTTGCAAACACACAAAGGAGTATTTTATTACAAAATTTAATACATGCTCCAGTGAGAATATTTAAATGTGACTATAAAAGATGTTTCGGTCATCCGACCTTTCTCAAAAAGTCACTATAGAGAATGTTTAGAAATGGAGGAAACGGGCCGTGGCCCTAGAAGACACAGGAGCCAATCTTCTAGGGCTATGGCCCGTTTCCTCCATTTCTAAACCTTCTCTATAGTGACTTTTTGAGAAAGGTCGGATGACCGAAACGTCTTTTACAGTCACATTGTCACGGATCGCGTCGCGGCCCGTGCCATGGACCGCGATAGTGTCCGTGCCCCTGTGTCTGGGTCCACTGTGGCTCCCTGTGCGGGGCTTACAGCGGCAGTGTCAGTTTGCTCTACACTTGCTTCTGCTCAGCGTTACTCACCTGGCCCTGCTTCCACACGTGTCCGTCCTCTGTGGCTTCCCCAGCGTGTATGTGCACCCCATAGGGCGTGCGCGCCAGCCTGCGGACATTTATGCACACAGCGCTCCTGCTTCCTGCCCGTGACCTCTGACCCTATTCCTTCATAAGGAACTTCCTCCTGGACTCTGGGTCAGTTCATTGGTGTGCTTCCATAGAGCTAGACCTCTGCTGCTAAACTGCTGCCTTGTTAACCCCCTGGTTTCCAGAGTGTCTGTTAAGCTCCTGTTCAAACGTCTGATTTACCCTGTGCTGTCCAGCGCACCTTATACCTGCTGAACTCCTGTCGCTGCATCAGTCAGCTATTCCTGCTGTGTATCTGTTATCACCCTGGGACTGTGCTGCTATTAAACAGCTACTGCATCCGTTTATCAGTCACCTGTGACCTGCACTTCGGCTACCCGCCGCGAGTACTGCCATCTCTGCCCACGGTGGGCCCTGAGGATCTCCTGTACCTGGGCGTTTCTGGCTTTGCAGCCAGCAAACGTGACAGTACGAACTGACCATACTAAATGGATCCCGCCGGAGTGACTCTACCTGACCTGGTAGCTGTAATTAACCATCATAGCACACACCTGGAGCAACTCTTCCAGAAGCTACAGACAGTTACCGCACGTCTGGAGGAAGTTACATCTGCACAGGTACCTACGCCAGCTCTGCTACCTGCAGTATCTCCGCCTCCTGCTGCCATGTTCAGTCCCAGCCTGCACCTGCCTCTGCCTGCCCGTTATGACGGAGACCCCCTTATATGTCACGGATTTATCAACCAGTGTACCATACACTTTGAGGTCCTGGCACACCAGTTTTCATCCGATAGAGCAAAGGTGGCGTTTATCATCAGCCTGCTCTCAGGTGAAGCCTTGGCCTGGGTCTCACCCCTCTGGGATAGAGAGGACCCGCGGACTGTGGACATCCAATAGTTACTGGTCACCTTCCAGAAAATTTTTGGACAACCTGGGCGCAATACCTCTGCGGCATCTGCTCTGCTACGTGCCTGTCAAGGAGAATCTTCTGTGGGCCAATATGCCATCCGGTTTCGTACCCTGGCTTCAGAACTCGCGTGAAACAACGAGGCCCTGGTTGCAGCCTTCTGGGGGGGGCCTCGCTGGGCGCATCAAGGATGAATTGGCTGGTCGTGACCTCCCAAGTAACCTGGACGACCTCATTGTTCTAGCTACAAAAAATCGACATACGTTTTTCTGAAAGAGAGCTAGAGCTACGCCAGCAGTCACCGCCCTTCCGTCCTCGCAAGCCTTCGCCTCGCCGTGTACCTGCACCCCCAAGTCTACCTCACAGGGCACCTGCGTTCCCACAAGATGTTCCTATGGAGGTGAATCATACACATCTAAGCCTGGGGGAACGCACTCGCCGGCGCAGTCTGAACCTGTCTATACTGTGGCAGTCCCAAGCACTACCTAAAGAACTGCCCAGTCCGCCCTGCTGCGCCCCGGACACCTCCATGCCATGGTGTTGTGGGTGAAGTGTCCCTGAATAAACATGTCTCTGCTCCTCGTCTGAGCCCCCCGTTCACTCTCTGTTATGGTTCCAGTACTAAAATCCAAGTTTCTGCTTTGTTGGACTCTGGTACATCTGAGAACTTTATCCACCCGTCGTTGCTTGACAAGTATTGCCTGCCTGTCTCCTGTCTGGATAAACCGCTGCGTTTCTCCTCCATCAACGGGGAGATCCTGAAAGAACCAGTGCGTTACCGTACCAAGCCTCTGTCTCTGCTAATTGGAAGTTCCCACCAAGAGGACATCTCGTTCTACGTTTTGCCTAATGCTTCTGCTCCTGTCTTGCTTGGCCTACCGTGGTTCCAGCGTAAAAACCCTTCCCTGGATTGGAAAACGGGTGAAGTTCTCCAGTGGGGCGAGCCCTGTCATTCTCGCTGCCTCAAGCCTGCCCACCCGTTCCCCTGCCCGTTTCTGCTGTGCTGCCTGAAGAGGACCCTCAAGCACAAGAAGAGCTCCTGGTCTGTAAAGACTTCTCTGTTTACTGTCACGGATCGAGCCGCGGCCCGTGCCTTGGACCACAGTCGTGTCCGTGCCCCTGTGTCTGGGTCCGCTGTGGCTTCCTGTGCGGGGCTTACAGCGGCAGTGTCAGTTTGCTCTACACTTGCTTCTGCTCAGCGTTACTCACCTGGCCCTGCTTCCACGCGTGTCCGTCCTCTGTGGCTTCCCCAGCGTGTGTGTGCACCCCATAGGGCGCGCGCAAGCCTGCGGACATATATGCACACAGCGCTCCTGCTTCCTGCCCGTGACCTCTGACCCTTTCCTTCATAAGGAACTTCCTCCCTGGACTCTGGGTCAGTTCATTGGTGTGCTTCCATAGAGCTAGACCTCTGCTGCTAAGCTGCTGCCTTGTTAACCCCCTGGTTTCCAGAGTGTCTGCTAAGCTCCTGTTTAAACGTCTGCTTTACCCTGCGCTGTCCAGCGCACCTTATACCTGCTGAACTCCTGTCGCTGCATCAGTCAGCTATTCCTGCTGTGTAATCTGTTATCACCCTGGGACTGTGCTGCTATTAAACAGCTACTGCATCCGTTTATCCGTCACCTGTGACCTGCACTTCGGCTACCCGCCGCGAGTACTGCCATCTCTGCCCGCGGTGGGCCCTGAGGATCTCCTGTACCTGGGCGTTTCTGGCTTTGCGGCCAGCAAACGTGACACACATTTAAATAGTCTCACTGGAGCCTGTAGTAAATTTTGTAATAAAATACTCCTTTGTGTGTTTGCAATAAAATCGTTGTAGTGTGCAGTCAATTTATCAAAATTTTTTGGACTCATATGGTCTGACTTGCACCTTCTACATACATTCTATTTTACGGAGTGCTTTTCCCTATTGAAAACCTTTCTACCACTATATGGTCATTGTATGGAGGTAATATACAGTCTGCAGAGCCTGTGTACACTGGTTTCTATCACTATATGGCCACTGTATGGAGATAATTTACAGTCTGTAGAGCCTGTGTATACTGGTGCCTACCACTATATGGTCACTGTATGGAGGGAATATACAGTCTGCAGAGCCTGTGTACACTGATATCTACCACTATATGGTCACTGTATGGAGGTAATATACAGTCTGAAGAGCCTGTGTACACTGGTGACTACCACTATATGTTCACTGTATGGAGGTAATATATAGTCTGCAGAGCCTGTGTACACTGGTGTCTACCACTATATTTTCACTGTATGGAGGTAATATACAGTCTGCAGAGCCTGTGCACACTGGTGTCTACTATTATATGGTCACTGTATGGAGGTAATATACATTTTGCAGAGCCTGTGTACACTGGTACCTACCACTATATGGTCACTGTATGGAGGTAATATACAGTCTGCAGAGCCTGTGTACACTGGTGTCTACCACTATATGGTCACTTTATGGGGGTAATTTACAGTCTGCAGAGCCTATTTAATATATGGTCTGTTTAGGGAATATATAAATAAGTGGTTTTAAAAAGAGGAGAAGTGGCCAATTATAATAGTGAATAACTAAAAAAATTAAGGAAATGAATACACCAGCCCATATGGATCAAACAATTGGCAATAGATGATATACAGTGGGGAAAAAAAGTATTTAGTCGGCCCCCAATTGTGCAAGTTCTCCCACTTGATGAGCGGGGCTGTAAGTGACATCATAGGTCGACCTCAACTATGAGAGACAAAGTGAGAAAACAAATCCTGAAAATCCCATTGTCTGATCTGGAAAGAATTTATTTGCAAATTATGGTGGAAAAAGAAGTATTTTGTCGATAAAAGTTCCTCTCAATCCTTTGTTCTATCTCCTTTGTTGGTAATGACAGAGGTCAAACGTTTTCTGTCTTCACAAGGTTGGCACACACTGCTGCTGGTATGTTGGCCCATTCCTCCATACAGATTCCCCTTGAGCCAAAATGATGTGTTGGGGGTGTCGCTGGGGGAAAAAACGGCCCTTTTTAACCCCCCTCCCAAAAGGTTTATTATTTGGGGGTTTAGATTTTGGGGGATGGCTAGGCCCCTCCAGACCCAGAAAGTTTTTTTTGAAGGGAAAATCCCCTTTTTTGCCCCTGGGGGTGTTGCTTGGGGATTTATTGTCAAGTGAAAAGGGCCCGCCCCGTTTCCCTCTGCAATGGGCCCCCGCTGAATTTTTAAAGGGGTTTGCAATCAAAATCTAACAATGGGTTTGGGCCCCCATGAAAACCCAAACCCCAAAGCCACTGGGTTTTCCCCCCTCCCCTTGGGTTCCGTAGGTTGGGGGGTTTTTTGGATGTAACTCGCCCCTTTCCTCCCCAAAAAATACGAGTTGTGTTTCTTTCAACAGTTCTACTTTGGTTTTTATCTGACCCTTTGGGATTTTTCCCCCAATTTCTCTTCTGGATAAACCAAAAAGTTCCCCTAGCAAATTTTTGTTTGGGCCCCGACATGTATGGCCCTTTTTTTGGGGGGGAAAAGTCTTTGGGAAATTGGGAAAAATTGGTCCCTGGTGGGGTTTGTGTGGTTTCGGGGGTAGCCTTTTTTTTTTGGGCAATTTTATTTGGGCCAAACCCCCCGGGGGTTTGGGTTTTTGGCTTCGGGTTTTTGGGGACCCCTTTTGGGCCCCACGGGGTGAAAATCTTGGGTGGGGCTTGGTGGGGGAGGTTTTTCCCTTGGTCTTGGGTTGGGCTTCCCTTTTTTTTAATTTTTTTCTCCCCAGTTGATTTTTTCACCCCGATAGATAGTTTGCCTCCAGGGGGGTAGGGGAAAATTTTCCCCCCGTTTGGTAGTTTGCCCCCGGAAGTTGGTTTTTAATTTTCCCCGATAGGTAGTTTTCCCCCCCTTTTTTAGGTTTAAATTTCCCCTTTTGGGAAGCTAGGGGAGGGGTTTTCCCCAGTTTGGGAAAATATGCCTTAAAGGGGTAGGAGGGAAATTGCCCCGTTTGGTTTATTTGCCCCCAAAGGGGAAACTAGGGTAAATTGCCCCCGGTAGTCTTGTGCCTATGGCCCCGGGGCCCCCACAAGGCCAAAATTTGCTGGAAAAGCACTGGAGATTAAGTGCTCACACAGGGCATAAGTGTGAGGCTCGGGGGGGGAGGGCCTGGCGTTCCCGGCTGGACGGGGCGGGCAAGGCAACCCAATTTTTTTGTCATGAAGCTTTGAAATTTTTTTTGGGTGTTTTTGGGGGGGTTTTTTTGGGGTTTTCCCGGGGTCTTTAGGGGGGATTTTGGGGCCTGGGGGGGTAATTAGGGTTTTTTTTTTGTGGGGGTTGGGGGGTTTTTTTCCCCGGGACTCCCAGACAGGAAAAACCCCAAAAATTTGGGGGGGTTTTTTAAGGGAGGCTTGGTTCCTTTTTGGGGCCTGGGTTGTGCAAAGGGGGGGAAAAGGGGGGGGAAAATTTTTTCTTTAATGGGGTTATTCATTTGGTCTTACCATTTTTTTTTGTGGGGGATTTAAGGGTTTCTTTTTACGGGGGCCCAACCCCAATCAACAGAGTGAGCGTAGAGTTGGGGGAAAAAAGAATTTTCAAAATTCCCCCGTCCCCTCCACGAAGAGTCAAAAAAATTGGTACTGCGCTTTTTCCCTTGTGGGTTTAAAATCTGCCCCGGGGGCCCATTCTTTTATCTCCCGGGGGACATGGGTTAAAATTGGGTTCCCCTTTGGGAAAAATTTAAAGAAAGGGTTTTCCCCCGGTTTTTTTAACCCCCCTGTTCTGTGGGAAAGGACACAGGGCTCGTGCTCCCCTGGCGAGCCCGGGGCCGCGGGCTTGGGTTTTTCGGAAGGTTCCCGGGAAGGCTAGGTTTCCCCGGGCTGTCCCGGGGAGATGACAATCCAGCCGCGCTTTGCTTTCTGTCTTTGTCCCCTTTGGCGCACGCGGCCCCCCCCCTCGTTTTGGCCCGGGGCCGCCCCGCCCCACCCCTGGGTTTAAAATTTAGGGGGGGTGCCAGCGCACCGTAATTTTCAATTTTCCCCGGGCGCCCGGGCCCCTTTTAAACCTTTCCCCTTCCCGTTTTTTCCCGCCGGTTTTTTTGGGCCTTTTCCTATTGGGCTTTTTCCGGGTTTGTCTTGATTCCGTTTTTCCGTTCCCGGGTTGGCCTCCGTCCTCGACCAGAAAACCCTTTTCCGCCTGTCCTGGAAGCTTTTGGGCCCGTCCCCCCACCCACGGGCCTGCCTTCGATTCTTTACCACGCTAAAAACCTTTGGCGGCCCCCGCGCAAGGGCCCCATCGGGGGGGAGCGACCCGGTAGCTCCGCCCCCAAACAAGTCCTTCCGTTTGGGGGGGCGGGGGTTTTGGGGGGGAAAACCGGGACCTATTGTTTCCGGTCCCGGGGATGGGTTAAGTCACGTTGGCCGGTGGTCCAGTGGAAACCCCTATGCGGGGCCCGGATTGTGACCCGTAAGATTCCGGCCCCTGGATCCCGCCCCAAGGGGGCCGTTGCCCAGTGTGGCGGTTTCCCTTTTAAAATTTGTAGCCCAAAAGTTTTAAGCAATGGCACTAGGCCAAAAGTTGGGTTCAATTGACCCCTTTTTAAAGCAATACCACCACCGGGCCCGCAGCCGCCCCCCCTCCCTCCCCCTTGGGGAATTTCCCCCTCCGACGGGGCCCCCCGGGCCCTGTTGGGTCCCAAACTCGTTTAAACCCGCCAGCCAAGTTCGAGGGAGGGCCCCAAGCTCTGCAGAGGGTTCCTCCCGGGGCAAAATGCACATTTAAAAACCCAATGGTCAAAACCAAATTTTTTTTCCCCCAACGGGTTCCAAGGTGGCGGTTTTTGGTTAGGGCCCGTTTGTCCCGGGGAAAGGGCCCTTTGGGATTTGGGCCACACCTTGTGGGGATAGGAAAAGATCCCCCGGGAACGGGGGGGAAACTACAGGTTTCCTCAAGGAATTACGTGGGGTGTTTGAGGAAAAACCAAACAGGGGTTTCCCCCGCCCAGAGGCCCTCCTAACCCTGTGGCCCCGGGGGATTCGTCGGGGGAGGGGTTTCGCGGTGCAGTTCCCCCACCTTAGCCAGAAATTTTAAAAACCCGGAAAAGGGCCCCCCTGTTTTCCCAAACCCTTTTAAAAAAGGGGCCCCTTTCCCGTGGGGTTTTGGTTTTGGTGGCCGTGAGAGACTTCCCGTCTCTCTCGCGAATTGATCAGTTGCCACCAGCATCGACGTGCGTTTTTTCAGAAAGGCAGAAGGACTATCGGCAAGAGAGTGAGATAGCCCGACAGTCGGTTCCCACCACCTGCTCCGGTGTTCCAGAGGCCTCGTATGGAAACGTCACCAATCCTCACTGAGGAAACCCTGAAGGATGACCGGGCTCAGCTCACTGAGCCAAGACTTGGCCCGACGCTGGCCATAGAAAACCTGTTCCTTTTTTTAACTGTGGCAGCCAGAGCACTTCCAGAGAAATTGTCTCCAACGTCAAACGTCCCGGAAACTTCCCGCACCTAGTGTTCGGGGAGAGGCGTTTCAAAGGTGCAAATCCATGCCTCTCATGCCTGATGATGCCGGTACAGGTCGTGACTGATGCTGGACTCTGTTTCAGGGTCTCGGCCTTCCTGGATTCTGGCCTCTAGCAGGAACTTTATCCAACTGCTCTTACGTGATGTAGTATCGCCTCCCAGTGGTTGCATGGAAAAGCCGCTGGTGAGCTCTCGCCGTCAGCGGAGAGCTGCTAAGTGACACCATACGATTCATCACCAAACTGCTGTCCCCCCACGTGGGGGTCCTGCATAAGGAAAAGTCTCCTTTACTGTTGCCTGCTCCTCTTCGGTGGTTCCGTGGCTGCGGCTGCATCCCCTACACTAAAATGACATCGGGGGAAGGGAAACCCGCCAGGGTCCTAACTGCCTGAGCCGTTGTGTGGTGGCCCTCGCCCCGTGTTTCCCTGTCCGCTCGCCCTTTGCGGCCGTTGCCCGGCCAACCTGCTGAATATCGGATTCGCCGATGTTTTCTTGAAAACAAGCGGAGAACCCTCCCTCCTCATGCCCAACTTTTTCCCGTTTGCCTATGCCGGGTACCAGTCCTCGCCGGGGTAGATCTCCCCCTTTCCTTTCCCCGGAAAAAAGCCATGTCGGAAATATACGCGAAAATCTCCAGAAGGGGTTTTTTCGAAAAATCCTCCCCCCCCCTTTGGGTGCAGGATTCTTCTTTGGGGGAAAAAAAAGGACGATTCCTTACGGCCCTGCTCGATTACCGGGGTCTTAAACAAGTCACGGTAAAGAATCGGTCCCCTCTACGCGATCACGGAGCTATTTTGTCACCTAGGGGTGCGAAGATCTTCCCCAATTTTGGGATTTGAGGGGCCTACAATCTGTTGCCCGAAAGGGGCGATGAAGGAAGACAGCCTTTAACACCGGGGGCGGGCACTTTGAGTACCTGGTCACCCATTTGGACTGGTAAGCTCCTGCTGTTTCCAGGATTTGTGAATGCTTTTTCAGGATCCCTTTTTACCCTGTCGGGTCTACTTGGATGACACCCTTGGTATACTTACCCCAATCTAGAGATCACCTGTCCCGTTCGCCAGGTACTGAGGCGCCTTTGACTAACCGCCTGATGCCCAAATTGGGAAGTCCCTCTTTCTCAAGCTAGCTTTCCCTTTCTGGCTACATCATTCGGACCGGGCCTGCAAAGGGCCCCAGCAAAGTTTCGCCGTTTTGCAATGGCCGCGCCCATTGGCCTTGGGACCATACAACGATTTCTGGGTTTTTGCAATTAACCCGCAATTCACCCGCCTTTTCCCGCTGGTGGTCCCCCTAGGGGGCCCTCAGAAAAGAACGTTAATCCGCGAATTGGCCCCCCAAAGGCCGAAAGGGGCGTTCGCTAAGCTAAAACTGCCTTTTCCTCTGGTCATCCTGTCCCCCAAAGCCCTTTCTCGCTAGAAGTAGACCCTCGTGGGTTTGATGGAGCGGTCCTCACGAAAAAAAGGGGCCCCCACGGAAAAATTGGTCACTTGTGGTTCTATTACAAAAATTCTCCGGCGGAAAGGGAATTACCTTTGGTGAGCGGAGTTTTTAGCCATCAAACTGGCTGGGGAATGGCGTTATCTGCTGGAAGGGGCTCGGCACCCCATCATTATCTTTCGGACCACAAGAACCCCGTACCCAGCGGCCCGCATTAAATCCGCGCCAACAGGGGTCGTTTTTTTCCCCGGTTTAATTTCCGATCCATTTCCCGTCCCCGGAAAAGAATGTAAAGGCAAGTGACTCAAGAGAAAAAAATACCCCCGAAAGTTTGTCTCCGCAGTCCTGTCGATCTCCGGAATGTCCCCCATGGAAAACAACGTGAGCCCTGCCTTCGAAGGCTTTTTTGAAGTGGGAAAAACTGCTCATTGGTGGCCGGAATCCGGGGCTCGTAAGAGTTTTTCCGATCCCGCGGTTCTATTGGTGGCTGGGCCTCGCTAAGGGTGTAAGGAATTTTTGAGTCCTGTATCATGTGCCCGAACAAACACCTCGTCCAAACCGGTGGACTCTTGCATCCCCCCCCATCCCTACCCAACCATGGGGCTACGTGGCGATGGGGCTTTTTAACCGATCTTCCCCCCTCAAGGAAAAACCCCTTTCTTGGTGGTCAGGATCGTTTTCTAAAAGGCGCATTTTGTTCCCCATTGTGAGGCTTACCTGTGCCCCCCGCCCGGCCAATCCCTTTTTTTTTTTCACATTTTTTTTTGACGGGCTTTCCCCGCAAATCGCCCCCGATGGAGGGGGTCTAGTTCGTTTTTCCCAAATTTTTGGGGGGCCCCTTTTTTACTCAATTGCAGGTGAAGTTTTTTTCTCCTCGGCTTACCCCCCCCCAAATGAAGGGCAGGTGGAAAAAAGTTAACCCGGTCTTGGGGAATTACTTGCGCCACTTGTTTTCGGGGTCGACAGGATGGGCTGGTCCAACTTGTTCCGGGCTGAATTTTTTTATAATTCCCCTTAATTTGGATCCTCATGCCTCCCCCCCTTTTCTCGTGTACGGCCCCCCCCCCCCCGCACACCACCCCGCTGGCATTTCCCGTCTGAGGGGCCCGCAGCAGATGGTTTTCCAAGGGCGAAGGGCCCTCTGGGCCTGACCCGCCAATCTCTGCTCCCTGTTTCGGGCCACGAAGGCTCAAACAGATAAAAAAAAAGTCCTCCCCAGTCTTCTCCCCGGGTGACAAGGTGTGGCTGTCGGCCAAATATTTCCGCCTAAGATTCCGGGGGGGGGGGTTTTCAAACTGGGACCCTGTTTGTGGGACCTTTCGGGTCCCTTTTTAAAAAAATAAACCCAGTGGCTTTTAAATCCCGTCCGCCTACTGCGCATCCCGAAATCCTTTCATGTTCTTACTAAAACCCCTTTGGGCCGAATCGTTTCTCTTGGAAGACGTCCCCTCCCTCGTCTGAGGCTGATGCCCTTTTCGTCTCTTTGGTCAAAAAGGGGTCCGGATATGAGGGGGGGTGAGGGAAAAGAATTTCCTCATTGATTGGAAGGGGGTTGGGCCCGAGGAACTTGGGGCCGGGGGAGAACATTTGGACCGTAACATAATCCGATATTCTTTCAGGCCAGAAAAAGAGGGGGAGGCCCCAAAGGGGGGGGGGGGGGGGTTGTTTCGGAGCCCTCGCCGGGTACAGGCGCACCGTGCCCCCCTGCCGTTCCCCCGCCTGCCAATGACTAACCCGGGAGTGTTAAAATTTAATGGGCCGCGCACTGGTAATTTTTCCATTGCCGGTCGTTTTCCCCTTTTTTGCCTCTCCCTTTCCCGTACTCCCCCGGTCTTTAGTGCCCTTGCCTTTTTAAGAGAAAGCTTTTTTCTGAGTCTTGTCCGATTACCGTGTTTTGACCCCCTTTCCTCCTCCCTTGAAAACGAACCTTTGCTGCCTGTCCTGACCCCTATGCCCGTCCCCGATACGAGCTGCCTTTCGTTCTGAAAACGCAAAAAATCGGCTGCCACAGAAGCCAAGTCATGTCAGGGTAGTGACCCGGTGACTCCCGCCCAAGAAGCCATCCCGCTTTGCGGGGGCCCCTACGGCCCCAAGAAACCACACCCCGGTGAAACAAGGATCAATCCAATGGTGTTCCCAAGAATCAACTCCCCTTGTGAGCCCCAAGAATAAACTCCACTGGTGGCTGCCAAGAATCAACTCCTCTGGTGGGCCTCAAGAGTCACCTCCACTAGTGGGCCCTAAGAATAATCTCCACTGGTGGGCCACAATAATCATCTCCACTGCTGGGCCCCTATAATCATTTCCACTGGTGGGCCCCAAGAATCATCTTCACTGGTGGGCCCCAAGATTTAGCTCTACTGGTTGGCCCTAAGAATCACCCCCACTGGTGGGTCCCATGAATAAAACTCTACTGGTGGGCCCCAAAAATCAACTCCACTGGTGTGCCCCAAAAATCAACTCCACTGGTCGGCCCAAAAAGTCAACCACAGTGGTGGACCCCGAGAATACCCTCCACTGGTGGGCCCCAAGAATCAACTCCACTGGTGAGCCCCAAGAATAATCTCCACTGGTAGGGCTTAGGCACTGGATGACAGTATGCTGCTCCATATTTTTCATCTATTTTTGTAAGACAAGACAAAGAATGGAACATAAAGTGAGAAGTATAGTGGAAAGATTGCTCGCCTTCCATGTCTTGCATCCAATCCTGGTTTTAGCTTAGAAATAAGGATGCTGTATACTGAACAGAATACTGCTGTGTGAATGAGGCAGTACATACAAGGTCTGCATGCACCAAATCCTATTGGAGCTTATTCCTCTAGGGCAATGTACACACCGGGGCAGAGAAGAACTGTGTTCCAATAGGACAGATTTGCAGAACTGCATCATTGTCTTCATCTCACACGTTATAGACTGTAGTCAGGAAAAGGTCACATCATGGACAGAAGCAGGGGGTCATATCATGGAGCGGAGTAAGCTAGACACTAAATCATTGAGCGGAGTCAGCTGGAGACTCATTTATGGACAGGGATGAAGCAAGAGGTCATAAGAGGGAGCAAAGTCAGCTTGAGGTGACATTACGGACAAAGATGAAGTAGGAGGTCATTTCATGAAGTGGGGTCAGATAGAGTTCCTATTATGAAGAGGGATGAGGCAGGAGGACATGCCATGGAGCAGAGTCAGCTAAAGCCCACATTATGGACAGGGATGAGGTAGGAGGTCATTAAAAGCATGGTCAGCTGTAGACCACATTTTGCAAAGGTACTAGGTAGGAGGTCATATCATGAAATGGAGTCAGCTAGAGACCACATTGAGGACAGGGATGAGGCAGGAGGTCATATCTTGGAGTGGGGTCAGATAGAAGTCACATTATGGACAGGGATGAAGAAGAGGTTATATCATAAATCAGGGTCAGCTGGAGACCACATTTTACACAGGGATGAGGTAGAAGGATATATCATGAAGCGGGTTAAGATAGAGCACAACTAATGGAAAGGGTTGAGGTAGGAGGTCAGATAGAGACCCAATTATGCACTGGGATGAGGCAGGAGGTTATATCAAGGAAAAGAGTCTACTAGAGACCACAATAAGGTAAGGGTTGAGGTAGGAGGTCATATCATGGAGCGGATTCAGCTGGAGATCACATTATGGACAGGGATGAGGCAGGAGGTCATATCATGGAGCGAAGTCAGCTGGAGACCACATTATGGACAGGGATGAGGCAGGAGGTCATATCATGGAGCGAAGTCAGCTGGAGACCACATTATGGACAGGGATGAGGCAGGAGGTCATATCATGGAGTCAGCTAGAAGTCTCACTATGGACCCCTTCATCAGGAGGTCACATCACCTGAGAGTTTTATAAACTCGATTCTAGATTCTCTGGATTGCAATATGATGTGTTTAGATAAAAGAATCTTACCCGGTAACTGCTCAGTGGGGATTTATTTGGTCACAATCTCTTACACTATCTGCACATAAAACTAGAGGTAAAATTCTGTGGTAGACAAAAGGGAAGTGTCCTCCGAAAATACTTCTTTCTGTAGAAACAAAAGATGGCATTTCTTACACAATACAAGAAGGTGGCTGCGCAGATAACAGACTCTTCTTTCATGAGAACAACTGACTAAATAGTGGAAGAGTCAGGGGTCATGCTATCTACTGTACACTAGTGGAGGAGTCACGGGTCATCTACTATACACTGGTGGAGGAGTCAGGGGTCATGTCATCTACTATACACTCATGGAGGAGTCAGAGGTCATTTCATCTACTATACACTGGTGGAGGAATCAGGGGTCATGTCATCTACTATACACTGGTGGAGGAGTCAGGGGTCATCTACTATACACTGGTGGAGGAGTCAGGGGTCATGTCATCTACTATACACTGGTGGAGGAGTCAGGGGTCATGTCATCTACTATACACTGGTGGAGTAGTCAGGGGTCATGTCATCTACTATACACTGGTGGAGGAGTCAGGGGTCCTGTCATCTACTATACACTGGTGGAGGAGTCAGGGGTCAGGTCATCTACTATACACTGGTGGAGGAGTCAGGGGTCATGTCATCTACTATACACTGGTGGAGGAGTCAGGGGTCATGTCATCTACTATACACTGGTGGAGGAGTCAGGGGTCATGTCATCTACTATACACTGGTGGAGGAGTCAGGGGTCATGTCATCTACTATACACTGGTGGAGGAGTCAGGGTCATGTCATCTACTATACACTGGTGGAGGAGTCAGGGGTCATGTCATCTACTATACACTGGTGGAGGAGTCAGGGGTCATGTCATCTACTATACACTGGTGGAGGAGTCAGGGGTCATGTCATCTACTATACACTGGTGGAGAAGTCAGGGGTCATGTCATCTACTATACACTGGTGGAGGAGTCAGAGTCAGGTCATCTACTATACACTATCATACATGAAAAAACTTTGAGACTCTCGGTTCACATATTTTGATCAAAAGATGTTTAAGCTGCCCACGACTTTCAACGTGATCTCAAAATCGGGCAGTCCTATGCTATCTTTACCTCTCAATCGAGCCAATCAGGCCTCCCACCGGGTCAACCGACCTCCATTATTCAGAGAGAAAAAATAAAAAACACCCAACCTGATGTCTGATGTCTTGTACTATACACTGGTGGAGGAGTCAGTGGTCATGACATCTATTATACATTGATGGAGAAGTCAGGGTTAATGTCATCTACTATACACTGGTGGAGGACTCAGAGGTCATATAATCTACTATACACGGGAGGAAGTTTCAGGAGTCCAGTTATCTACTATACACTGGTGGAGGAGTCAGAGGTCATGTCTTCTCTTATACACAGTTGGAGGAGTCAGGGTTCATGTCATCTACTATACACTGGTGGAGGAGTCAGGGTCATGTCATCTACTATACACTGGTGGAGGAATCAGGGGTCATGTCATCTATTATACACTGGTGGAGGAGTTAGGGGTCATGTCATCTACTATACACTGGTGGAGGAGTCAGGGGTCATGTAATCTACTATACACGGGAGGAAGTTTCAGGGGTCCAGTTATCTACTATACACTGGTGGAGGAGTCAGGGTCATGTCTTATATTATACACAGTTGGAGAAGTCAGGGTTCATGTCATCTACTATACACAGGTGGAGAAGTCAGGGGTCATTTCATCTACTACACACTGGTGAAGGAGTCAGGGGTCATGTCTTCTATTATACACTGGTGGAGGAGTCAGGGGTCATGTCATCTACTATACACTGGTGGTTGAGTCAGGAGTCATGTCATCTACCATACACCGGAGGAGAATTCAGGGGTCACGTCGTCTACTGTACACTGGTGGAGGAGTCAGGAGTCATGTCATCTACTGTATTTACTATTTTGCCATAGGCAAACTTAAACTCTATCAGTTCTCTATCTATTAAACACTAAAACGTAACTTTTATTATATCTAACTCTTAACCTCTATACACACTATTTAAAAACCTGATCTCTATCCTCATCATTTAACCCTTTTTGCTTCTGAAAGAGGGAATAACTCCCTTTCTATCATCAAGTCTGGTGGAACCCCACTACTAACAGGAGAGCCTTATATCTATAGCAAAGTACTAGCTTCAGTAAGGGATCCCAAGCCAACTACTTGGGCAGTCGTCCCTACTCTCATAGGCACAGAACAAATAAGGCCCCCTTGTGACACCGTCTGCAGCAGGTGACACTTGTAGACAGAGGTGAGAGATCACAATTTAAAACGTCATATCTGACCTCGCCGACATGTTTCGCCAGCTAACCTGGCTTTATCAAGGCTTAGAGGTCCGATCACATGTGGTCTGAGCTCACTTCCTTTTATATCATGTTAGGTAAACACCCCGTTCAGGTGCTCACCAATTAGCCATCAGAGAATCCACAATAAAGCCCACTCCCCCTTCCGCGCGCACACTCATAAACATGTCCTGCTAAAGCTGCCACCATGCTCTCATGAGCCAACAACCTTCAGTCAAATTCGCCATCTCCATAACGGGCTTGCGCCCCATCTTACCGTACTGCCCGTGCCAATGCACTGCACCAACAGACACCTCAGCCCTGACTGTGATGGGCTTCCATCTCACTTCTCTCATATTATTGCAACTGCGTGCCTCACCTAGAATGAACTAAGCAGACTAGGTATCACATTACACAGCACACTGCCATCTTTGTCAATTCCCATAAGCCCCTTCTCTTCAATATCTAATATGCATATTCATTGGGAATATAAACTCCACTGTACAATAGACCACTGTCATATTATCTTCCCATAAAGCTTCTCTTATGTATGTAATATGCATATTCATTCCACTAGAGCTGCAGGCCCCATTAAATACATGTTCCACTGCATTGTATAGTATTGTCTCAAGACTATATTCATAAACTACTTCTCTTTAACATGTAATATTCATACTCATTTTAATAATACTGTAGGCTCTATGGCTCGCCTTCCCTCCCGCAGTCTGACCTCACAAGTTCCCCATTGAAGATTCTCTCCTACGGCTCACAGCTAGCCATTCAATCCACCATATCACAATGGGAGCATGTAAGAACTCCAGTATCCTCAAATGCCACCACATCCAGCTGCATCCGCCTCGCACTAGACCAGCGCCGCAAGGAGGAACAATAAATCTCTACATACATGAGTACATACATGAATAGTCCCTTGCAAAGCAATATACATGCATCCCTAATTTGTTACATAGAAACCGTGGCCTCACGTGATGAATATCTGTCATCATTACAGGACCCAGGGACAATGAGGAAAAACGTAGAGGCAAAAGGGGGAGAGGAGAGGGGAGGGGGGAAGGGGCGCGAGGGAGATGGAAGGGGGGAAAAAAACAAAAAAAAAACAACAAACAACCAAGATTATGTCATCTACTGTACACTGGTGGAGGAGTCAGGGGTCATGCCATCTACTATACACTGGTGGAGGAGTCAGGGGACATGTCATCTACCATACACTGGTGGAGGAAGGGGTGCCTCCATTTTGGTTTTCTGCACCACGCCCACTTTCACAGGCTGTTATAAGAAGTGCAGCTTGCAGGTTTGGTGTTTTTTTATTTTCTTTCTCTCTGGATAATGGAGGTCGTTTGACCCAGTGAGAGGCCTGGATTTGGTCCAGTTATCTACTATACACTGGTGGAGGAGTCAGGGGTCATGTCATCTACTATACACTGGTGGAGGAGTCAGGGTCATGTCATCTACTATACACTGGTGGAGGAGTCAGGGGTCATGTCATCTACTGTACACTGGTGGAGGAGTCAGGGGTCATGTCATCTACTTTACACTGCTGGAGGTGTAGGACTAAGGAAAAACAAGTTTACATTCTAAATCCTCAGCTTTCCTCATGTCCCTGTAAGCAGCACAGTGATGAGCATTTCTCTGCTCTGCAGACTCCCCTGCTGTTCCTGAGTCCCTGGTGCCCCCCTGCTGTTACTGCTTCCTCTGTATCCCCTCTACTATTCCTGAGTCCTCTGTGTCCCTACATTCAATTACTGACTCCTTGACATCCCTGCTTGATTTAACTGAGTCCTAATTGTCCCTTCCTGATGTTCCTGAGTCCTTGGTGTCCCTACCTTATGTTCCTGAGTACTCTGTGTCCCCTCTACTGTTCCTGAGTAATCTGTGTTACTAACTTCTATACCTGACTCCTTGGCATCCCTGCCTGCTATTACTGACTCCTTGGAATCCCTGCTTGATTTAACTGAGTCCTAATTGTCCCTTCCTGATGTTCCTGTGTCCCTGGTGTCCCTACCTTCTGTTCCTGAGTCCTCTATTTCCCTCTATGCTGTTCTTAAGTCCTCTGTATCACTTCATGATATTCCTGAGTCCTCTATGTCCTTTCCTTCTTTTACTGAGTCTTGTGTCCCTTACTGCTTTTCCAGATTCCTCTATGTTCCTTACTGCTGTTCCTGATTCCTATGTGTCCATGGTTGCTGTTCCCGAGTAGTTGGTGTTCCTGTCTGATGTTCCTGATCCTCTGTGTCCCTGCCTGATGCCTTTGGTCACGGGTGGTCCCTGCCTACTGTTACTGAGTCATCTATGTCCCTTCCTGCTGTTCCTGAGTCCTTACTGTCCCTCCCTGCTGTTCATGAGTCCTCTATGATCCTTCATTCTCTTCCTGAGTCCTCTGTGTCCCTTCCTGCTGTTACTGAACCCCTTTGTTCCCCCGGTTCGTTCCTGAGTAGTTGGGGGTTCCTGCCTAAATTTTTTCCTGACCTTTTCCCTTGAGTTTCCTAATTTCCTGTGTTCCTGCCTACTGTTCCTGAGTCCTTTATGATCCTCCATGCTGTTCCTGAGTCCTTGCTGTCCCTTCCTGCTGTTCTTGAGTCCTGTGTGTCCCTGGTTGTTGTCCCTGAGAACTCTGTCTCCCTACTTGCTGTTTCTGAGTCCTCTATGATCCTAAATGCTGTTCCCGAGTCCTTGATGTCCCTGCCTGTTGTTCCTGAGTCCTCTGTGCACCTGTCTGATGTTACTGAGTACTTGCTGTCCCTTCCCGCTGTTCCTGAATCCTCTGTGTCCCTGGTTGCTGTTCCTGAGTCATTGGTGTCGTTGCCTGATGTTCCTGAGTCCTTGCTGTCCTTGACTGCTGTTGCTGAGTCCTTGGTGTCCCTGCCTGATGTCCCTGAGTCCTCTTTACCCTTTCTGATGTTCCTGAGTCCTCTAATTCCCTTTCTGCTGTTCCTGATGTCTCTTCCTGCAGTTTCTGAGTCCTCAGTGTCCCCGTCTGCTGATCCCATGCTCCCCATGTCTCTGTCTGTCGTGTTCCAATTTTGCCATCTTGGTGTCCTGTTCTCTGCCAGTTGTGGTCCCAAGGATCCCTTCATCCCACAGGAAAGGGGCTGCCTTTATACCTGTTTACTTGTCATCTTGCAAATAAAGTTCTCTGAAATATAACATCTTGATCATTCCATCCTTTTCAACTGAGTAGGGATGGGAACTTACTACGTTAGTGTTTTTTTCTAATGGGGCCCCTGGGTTTTTTAAGGGGCTTCATGGGAAAAGGGGGGTTTCCTATACAGAAAATTTAAATTTTTTTACTTTAAGTGTCTCCCCGGGTATTTGTCCCCACGTTTTTTCTCAGGGACAAAAATTGCAATTTCCTTTTAAAATTTTTAAAGGAACTGTCACTCACCAAAAAATAAAGCGGGGGGTCCTCGGGGGAGCAGAAAAGCCATTTAAAGGGTTTTTCCCCTAAACGGGTTTGTTGCAGCAGCAGTAACACCCCAATTTTTTAGGCCAAATATCCGGGGGGGTACTCCTGAAATAAACTTTTTCTGGGGGTCAAAGACACCCCTTGACCAAAAAGGGGATCAAAATAGGGGAAGGGGATGAGGGAAAAAACCCTTTCAATGTAACACGGGGGGAATCGAAAAATTTTTCCTAAAACTGCTTCAAAGGCGTATTTTCCTTGTCTCCCAAAAAGGAAAAAGGGGGGGGGGGGGGGGGGTTTTATAGGTTAAAATACGGAGGACCAAAAGAAAAATTAGATCTTTTCCCCGGAAAGTTCCTAAAAAATTGGATGATCATTTTATTGAGATATTAAAACCCAAAACCCCTTTGAGGGTTAAGGGGGGGAAAAACTCTTTAAAATCCACAAAAACCCAAAAAGTTCTATTTAAAAAAAAATTTTTTTTAAAAGAGTGGTGGATGGTGTTTGGCTTCTGTATGATGACAAAGATTACAAGGAAAGAAAAATTTGGGTCAGAATAACTGGAGTTTTCGAGGGGAAGGGATAAATACAAAAACCTAGGCTTGGGTGGTCCTGTGAAATCCCTGAAGCCTTATCTGCCCCAAAAAGAGACCCCAAATCTAAAGATATAAATAAAATTAAAATTCTCTGGCGGGGGATTTTTCTGCCTATATTCTCCCCTTTTTTCTCCCTTTGGCCCCTTTGACCACCCCTACCTGTCCCAAATTTCCCTTCCGGGCCCTGCACTCATCTCCAGAGTCTCCAGAAAAGGACCCTACTGACCTGATCCTATCTCCAGAAAATTACCTCCCTGACCTACCCCATCTCCAGAACCTCCAGAGAGGGACCATCTCGAGAAAAGGACCTTCCTGACATGCTCCCATCTCCAGAGCCTCAATAAAAGGACCTTCCGACCTGCCCCCCAACTCCGGGGGCCTCAAGAAAAAGGGTCCTCCCTGACCTGCCCCAACCTCGGGAAAAGGGGACCATCCTAAACCTGACCCATCTTCCAAGCCCCCAGAAAAGCCCTTCCCGGGGACTGCTCCCTTTCCCCAGGGGGCCTTCAGAAAATTTTGCCCTTTTCCCCTGACCCCCCCCCTCCAAACCCTTCAGAAAAGGCCCTTTCCCAAACCCGTTTTTCCCATTCCCGGGAGTCTCCAGAAAATTTACCTTACCCTGATCCTATCTCCGGAAAAATTAAAACCCCCCCTGCCCAAACCCCACCCTCCAGAGCCTCCAGATAAGGCCCAAATCTCCAAAAAAGGACCCCCTGAAAGGGTTTCCCATTCCGACCCCTCAATAAAAGGGAAAATTTCCTGCCCTTTGTTTCCCAAACCCTCCAGAGCTTAAGTGGAGGCCCTTTCCCTGACCTGCTCCCATTCCAAGCCTTTAGGGGGCCTCCTGACCTGCACCCATCTCCAGGCCCTTCAGAGAAGGCCCTTTCCCCTGACCTCACCCATCCCCCAAAGCCCCCCAAAAATTTGCCCCTTCCTAAACCTGCCCCCATCTCCAGACCCTTAGAGAAGTAAACCTTCCATACCTGCCCCCAAACCCAAGCCTTCAGGGGAAGGACCTTCCAAAACCGCTCCCTTTCCCAGAGTCTCCATAGAAGGACCTCCCTGCCATCAGCTGATCACAGACATTTCATCAGTCCCTGCTCTCACACCACTGCTGATGCCTAGTGCCTAATGTGAGGGTAGCAAGTCATCAAGAAACCATAGAGACATTATCTCCCCCCCCCCCTAAAGGGAATCCTGGGGTTTCTTACGGGAAGGGCCCCCAATTTTTCTGTGTCTTGGGGTTGTCCACCTGATTTTGTTTGGCCTTGATCCAAATTAAAAAAAAGGTTTTCCTGTGGGAATCCAGTTTGTTTGTCACTTCTTCTAAAGTAATTTTTCCAGATGCGGGTAGAAAAGGTCACGGGGTTCAGGGGCGCTTAACGAAATTAGGGCCCCCGGGGCAGGGGTGTGTACGGGACCCCCCAACCAACATAACCACTGACGGGAATAAAATATAAAAATTCCCTTTATAACCTAAAAACAACCCCAAATGGGGGTCGGACATTTCTCATTTGGGTTATAGAGTCCTCTGAAAAGGTTTTTTTTAAGCCTCTCGCAAGTACGGGTACCCATTCCCCTGTAGGTAGATTAAACCCCTTAGGAAAGTATGGCCCCTTGTAGATATAAGCCTTTTTGTAGTTATTTTATTGTCCTCTGGGGTTTTTTAGGCCATCTTGTAGGTAAGATATGACCCTTGTGAATATCCCACCCCTTCCTGTATTTAGATATGGCCCTCTGGGGGTTTTAAATAGCTTCTGTAGGAAGATAGGGCCCCCTGTAGGTTTTATACCCTTCCTTTAGGTAAAATATGCCCGATGTGGGTTTATATAGCCCCCGGAAATTTTAAAACCCCCTGTGGGTACATAGCCTCCTGAAAGGTTATAAAACCCCCTGAAGGTAAATATGACCCCTGTAAGGTATAAAACCCTCCTTAATTAAATAAAGGGGCCTCTGTGGGTTTATAGCCTTTTGGGAAGGTAGAAAAGGCCCTGTAGGTTTAAAAAAAACCACTGAAATTATGCACCTCCGTAGGTATTTAGCCCTCCTGTGGGTTAATATACCCTCCTGTAGGTATATGGGCCTCCTGTGGGTTTTAAAATTAGCCTAAAGTAGTAGATAGGGCCCCCTTGTGGGTTTTTATAGCCCCCCTGTGGGGAATTTTTAGCCTCCTGTAGGAAAATCCCCAAAGAATTCCCCTGGTTTAACCTTTATTATAACCTCCGGGGTTCCCCGGTTTATATAGCCCCCTGTCAAAAGTTATTTTAAAACCCTTCCTGTAGGTATATTGTTTTCCGTAGGAAATAAAACCTCATGAAAGGAAGATATGGTCCTGCAGTTATATAGCCCCCTTTGGGGGTAGATTTTGGACCCCTATAGGTAAAATTAGCCCCTGTAGGTAGATTTTGGCCCCTATAGGAAATATAGTCTTCCTTTGAAAATAGTGGCCCCTGTAGGTAGTATAGCCCCCTGTGGTAATTTGGCCCCTGTACGAAATATACCCTCCTGTAGGAAGTTTATGGCCCCGGTAGGTATAAAACCCTCTGCAGGTAGAAAAGCCCCCTTAGGTAAAATACCCCTCCTGTAGGTAGATATGCCCCCGTAGGTATATACCCCTGTAGGTTATATGGCCCCTGAAAGTATTTTAAGCTCCGTTTGGTAGATATTACCCCTGTAGGTATTTTCCTCCTGTAGGTAGATAGGGGCCCCCGTGGGTAAAATAGCCCCCCGTAGGTAGATAAAGATCCTGTAGGTATATAGCCTCCGTGGGTTTAAAATGCCTCATTTTGGGTATTAGGGGCCCCTTTGGGTAGTAGGGGCCCCCTGTAGGTTTATAACCTCCTGAAAGGTATATAGCCTCCTAAAGGTATTTTACCCCCTGTGGGTTTAGAAAATTGGTCCCCTGTGGGGTATATAGCCTCCTGTAGGTAAATATGGCTCCTGTAGGTTTATAGCCTCCTGTAGGTATATATCCTCCTGTAGGTAGATATAGATCCTGTAGGTATATAGCCTCCTTTTGGTTTTTAAAAGCTTTCCTTTTTGATAGATAGGGGCCCCTGGGGGGTATATACCCTCCTGTAAGGCTATTTTAAAACCCCCTGTAGGTTTTAAAAAGCCCCCTGTAGGTAAAATTTTTTTCTCTGGGAAAAGGTGGGAATGGTTTTTTCCCCTGGTAGTTATTGGGGGCCTTTCCTGTAGGTTATTTAAAAATCCCATTTTTTTGTAGGTAGATACCCTGATTTCCCCTTTTGGGTAATATTGACAAACCCTGTGGGGGAAAACCCTAAAAAAGCTCTTTGGAGGTAGATATGGCCCCTGAAAGGATGTAGCCCCCTGGTAGGTTCAGAATTTTGGGGCCCCTGTAGGTATATACCCCTCCTGTGGGTTTAATAAAAGCCCCCTGTAGGTATATCCCCTTTATTTTTCCCGGGGGAACCTTTTAAATTTGTGGGGTTTACCCCCGGGGAAAAAGGGTTGGAATTTTCCCCCTTTAAAAGTGGTTTCCCTTTTTTAGAAAAAGGGGAAGGGGGTATTTTTTTAAACGGGTTTGGTCTGGTAGGGCAGAAAAGAACGGGTTCTACGGGCCCTTTCCCAGGCCCCGATGGTTTTCCCTCAAAATGAGGCAAAGTTTCCCCCACCTTAGGGAAGAGCGAATATTTGGTATGAAGAAGGCCGGGAACGCCCATGGGGGAACCAGTGCCGCCTCATTTAAGAGATTGGAATGCCCTGGAAACGATTAAAACCCCAATCCGTCCTGACGCAGGGGGCTGGATGTTTTTATAAAATTTAAGATCCGGCAAATTCATCCCCCCCTCCCTATCCCTTGGGGGGATCATTTTTCCTGGGGTATGGGGGGCATTTTTTTTTCCCATAGGAAAGAGGAAAAATTTTTTGGGGGACATCTTTTGTCTAACCCAATGGGGGGAAATTGTTTGTAAAAAATTTTTGCTTTGGGGGCCCGCGGGCACCGCTGCCCCCCGCGGCCTCCCCTGGCCCGCAAGGGCCCCGGGTTGCTGCTGCCCGGTTGCCCGCGACCATCCCCCGTTTCCCCCCGGCACTTACCATCCCCCCGTTCCGGTGAACGCTGCCCCTGTCTTTTCCCGGGCCCCGCCGCGCGGTACCTTTTTCCAAAGGCGCGCGCGCGAAAAGTTTGGTCGGGTTTTTAAAAGGGCCAGCGTCCCAGTAATTGGTTTTTGGGTGGGCGCTGGTCCTTTTTAAAGGGGAAAACACCCCCCCAACCCACACCTTGCCAGTTTCGTTGGTGGGGGTTTAAACAAGTCTTGAGAGAAATTTTCTAGTCCTTTTTATATTATCCGTGTACCAGTCTTTCCGCTACGTTTCCTGACCTTCCCTTTTGCCGCCTGCCCTGACCGCCCTGCCTGTCCCTGCCCACGAACCTCTCCCGCCTGCCCTGACCCCCCGCCGCCCGACTACGCCTCCGGAAAAACTTTTTTGTACCACCATTCCCCCGGCCGCCATCGCAAGAAATTAAAATGCCCGGGGGAAACGACCTGGTAGCCTTCACGCCGCAGAAAGCCCCATCCCGTTTTGGGGCCCGGGTCTGGTAAAACCCGGGGGGCGCTTAGACCCCCATTCCCCCCCCTGACTTACCCCAAACGCTTGGGGTGGTCCAGGGGAATCCACCAAACCCTTACACAAATTTATTTAAAAGTAAGGGGAAAAGCGGAAGATCACCATGGGTTCCCTAGTTCCTTCCCCCAATTTTTTGAGGAACAAGGGGGGAAATTTGAGGTGATATTTTGGAAATTACCGATATTTATTCCCAGATACTTGATGGGGGGGCGCCCCCCAAAGGGATATAGGTAAATTTCAAAGCAATGTGAGGAAAAGGGGAATGAGCAGGGGAAAAATCCCAAAAATTTGACTTAGAAAAAATTAAAACCCTTTAAGCCCGAGAAAGGCCAAACTCATGTAACAGATCCCCAAAAACTATCGGAACCTCCCCCCGTGGGTAAAAATAGATAAATCAAAATCATCAGCAAATAAAGGGGACCTTAATTAATTTCATGGGCCCAAAAATTTAAAGCCCAGGGGAAACTGGATTAGCAGCTAGGGCTTTGGAAAAGGCCCGGGATATGGCCAAATTTTTAAAAAATAAATTTGGGGATAATGGGGGAACCCTTGGGGAGTGCCTCTCCCCCAAAAAAATGGCCCCAGAAAGAATACCCCGGGGGAAAAGATCCGGGGGTTTGGGATATAGTGAAGAGTTTAAAAAGGGGGGGGGGGGGAAGGCTCCCTTGGAATCCGAATTTCCCTCCAAACACTCCCCCAGCCCCCAAACTCCTAGCGACCCCGTTGAAGGGTTTTTTTGCATCAATGGACAAACAGCTGGGAGGATGAAGCCCCCCATTTCATTTAATCTCAACCAGAAAAGAATGACTTTACGAATATTAGAGGGGCCCCCGCCTGCCCTTTTAAAGAAAGGATCTCCGCTTTTAACTTGAGATACTCTTTAGCAACAAGAAACATTAAAAATGCCTTCTGGGGGAAAAGGTTTTAAATTTAAGGGGTCCAAACCTCAGCCCCCTGGGTCCGGGGTAGGTCCCCCTCAGTTTTTTGGGAACCCCCTCAAAAAACAGTGAGAAAGGCCCCAATCGTCCCCAAAGCAAACTTTTGGGGGGAGCCTCCCTTACGGTCCTTCTAGCCTGATGGACGCCATCACGTGTTGGCGGAGCTGGCGTTTCCCAGGCTCTTACGGCCTTCATCAACAAGGACATCTGCTGGATTAGCAGCTGATTGATTGCTTGCTTAGCCTGCATGGCTTCAGTATGGATTCTCTGCTGCTGCTCTGCAGCCTGTTGCTGGGCGTTCATTGTTTCCATATGAGCTGTCAGCTGCTGCACAGTGGTTTCTTGCTGCTGCAGTTTTGCCTGCACCAGGTGCTTAATGAGCTTCTCCACAGTAGCAGCTTTAGCTTGGCTCTGTGTTGCAGCCTTAACCCAGGACATGGGTTACAGGTCTTTGCCCGCATCCTCCACCAAAAAACAATGTAGCTTCACCTCAGCTCGCAAAACATAGGAATAACACCATCCATGTTGCATAACTCACACTCTCTGGGTTGTTATCCCCACCAGGATCAAACCACGAGGTAATTTACAGACAGCCTGCTGTGGAAGTCCTCTCCAGCTCACACTCTGTCAGATCTCATTCTGACCAGTTACCGCCCTGCTCACTTGACCTGCCAGGCCTACATAGTCCTCCAACAATAAAACAGGCCTGGACCTGGAACATGGGAGTAGCCATCTCACCCAGCTCTTTTGGCTACTCCAGTAAAAAGCCGTCCTGATTAACTGCATAGCAGTTATTCTAAAAGTATAACGTGTCGGTAGCTTAATGCCACTTACCCCAGTACTACATGGCTTTTTACCACACCGAGACCAGGCATCTTGGTGAGACATATCGGACGTCCACCATTGCCCCTTGTGCTTTTCCACACTAGATAAATGAAACTCTAAATTAGTTTTTCTCTTAATTATATGTATGGGGAGCCCTCACCATACTATGTGCCCCGGGGCTTCTATCACCCTTCATCCGCCCCTGATGTGACTTCCATTTTAAGGTGGCCACAATTTATTATTCAGTTACTTCTCAACCTTTCCAACCAACCAGGAACGATATTTGTATAAAAACTAGATTTCTTCTATTGGGAATTGGCTCCTTAGCAGCTTTGGGGAACGATGATGGCAGAGAATGTCATGTTCTGCAGAAGAGTCTCCACCTGTGATATTGCGTCATCTGTTGGTCAGGGACATTATTGTAGGTCAATAAGGTTCTTCAATAGAATTGTGACTCAGACAAAGGGCGTCATCACCTGCCCCCAATATAAGGCAAGACATCCAGTGGAGCAGCACCCATTCCATGCTGAAGCCTTCACTGATTGTGCAGCAGAAGAACAAGAGCCAAGATGAGCAGGATCACCATGTTCTCTGAAGAAAACTGCTCTGGAGCTAAAGACACCAACACACGAAACCTTCCAAATTATCAAACGATCAGCGCAGCAAGGTCCCTGCATGTAACCGATGGGATCTGGATTGTGTATTCTGAAGCTGACTACAAAGGAGAAGTCGCTGTCTACGAGAAAGGGTTTTATAACGTCCATCCCAAGATCAAAAGCATCAGATCTTTCCGGAAGGTTTTAAAACAATCGGATCATCCTCTTATCGAGGTCTTTAAGAAACCCAACTACGTGGATCAGATTCACGATGTGAAGCCCAATGTGCCGTACTCCATAATGTCTTACCGAGTGGTAGATGGGGTTTGGCTCCTGTATGATGACAAAGAATACAAAGGGAATAGTGTTGTCAGCATCACTGGAGATCAGGTGAAGGATGTAACAGAGCTGGGGTTGAATGGTCCTGTGAAATCCCTGAGGCCATATGGGACTTATGAGCCACCAATCTAAAGATGAAAGTCATGAGATCCATGAGCCATGCCTGCCTATCTCCTCTTCTTAGCTGATCTCTGATCTTCCTGACCTGCGCTCATCCACAAAGCCTCCAGAGAAGGACCTTCCTGACCTGCTCCTATCTCCAGAACCTCCACAAAGGAACCTTCCTGACCTGCTCCCATCTCCACTGTCTCCAGAGAAGGACCTACCTGACCTGCTCCCATCTCCAGAACCTCCAAAGAAGAACCTTCCTGACCTGCTCCTATCTCCACAGTCTCCAGAGAAGGACCTTCCTGACCTGCTTCCATCTCCAGAGCCTCCAGAGAAAGACCGTCCCGAACTGCTCCTATCTCCAGAACCGCCAGCGAAGAACCTTCCTGACCTGCTCCCATCTCCAGTCTCCAGAGAAGGACCTTCCTGACCTGCTCCTATCTCAACAGTCTCCAGAGAAGGACCTTCCTGACCTGCAACCATCTCCACAGTCTCCAGAGAAGGACCTTCCTGACCTGCAACCATCTCCAGAGCCTCCATACACAGTAAGGTTAGCAGAGGTGCAGTGACATCTGCTCTGGGGCCCCATTAGCAGTAGTGTTAACAGAGGTGCAGTGACATTCGTCTGCTCCTGGGCCCCATACACAGTAGGATTATCAGAGCTGCAGTGACATCTGTCTGCTCTGGGGCCCCATACACAGTAGGGTTAGCAGAGGTGAAATGACATCCGTCTGCTCCGTGGCCCCATATGCAATAGGGTTAGCAGAGGTGCAGTGACATCTGTCTTCTCCGGGGTCCCATACGCAGTAGGGTTAGCAGAGGTGCAGTGACATCCGTCTGCTCCGGGGTCCGATTCGCAGTAGGGTTAGCAGAGGTGCAGTGACATCCATCTGCTCTGGAGCCCCATACACAGTAGGGTTAGTAGAGGTGTACTGATGAATGATCTGGGGGCCCCATACACAGTAGGGTTAGCAGAGGTGCAGTGACATCCATCTGCTCTAGGGCCCCATACACAGTATAGTTAGCAGAGGTGCAGTGACATCTGTCTGCTCTGGAGCCCCATGCACAGTAGGGTTAGTAGAGATGTACTGATGTATGATTTGGGGGCCCCATACACAGTATTGTTAGCAGAGGTGCAGTGACATCCGTCTGCTCCAAGGCCCTGTACACAGTAGGGTTAGTAGATGTGCAGTGACATCCATCTGCTCCGGGGCCCCATACACTTCTGCAGCATGAACTGACCTGCTCCATCTCTAGAGCCTCCAAAGAAGAATGTTCCTGACCTGCTCCCATCTCAAGAGCCTCCAGAGATGCAGTTTCCTGACCTGCTCCCATCTCCAGAGCCTCCAGAGATGGAGTTTCCTGACCTGCTCCCATCTCCACTGCCTCCAAAGAAGGACTTTCCTGACCTGCCCCTTCTCCAGAGCTTTAAGAGAAGAACATTCCTGACCTGCTAACATCTCCAGAGCCTCCAGAGAGAGACCTTCCTGACCTACTCCCATTTCCATAGCTCCAGAGAAGGACCTTCCTGACCTGTGCACATCTCCAGAGACTCCAGAGAAGGACCTTCCTCACCAGCTTCCATCTCCAGAGCCTCCAGAGAAGAGCCTTCCTGACCTGCACCCATCTCCAAAGCCTCCAGAGAAGGACCTTTTTGGCTTGCACCTATCTCCAGAAAAAGTCATTCCTGACCTGAACCCATATCCAGAGCAGGGCCGCCTCTTCCATTGGGCAAGGTAGGCGGTTGCCCGGGTACCCATGAGCTCAGGGGGGCCCCCTCGGGCAGCTTCCTACCCTGCACAATGGAAGAGATGGCAGTGAATACATACAGGGACATTGGGGGTAGGGAGTTCAGCAGCAGCTGCCGCTGCTTTCCAAGTGTCCAAGTGTGTGTGAGGCAGAAATCGCAGATTGCAGCCACGGAGAAGCCTCCTACAGAGCTCTCAGCCGGAGGTCACTGTAGCTGTCGGGACAGAGCGGGGGGGGGGCGCTCTCAGCACAGCAGTCTGCAGGAGCAGGAAGCTACTGTTCCCTGCTGTGACTATCCCCCTCCTCTATGGCTTGTGAACACAATGCTGAGACAGGCATGTTGCTTAGGTACATAATGTGTTTATGTATATGTACAAGGGGGATAGTGTTTACATTTCTGTGTACATGGGTATGGGTGTGTGCATGTACATGTTTGTGTGTGTACATGGGTATGGGTGTATGTATGTACATGGTTGTGTGTGTACATGGGTATGGGTGTGTGCATGTACATGGTTGTGTGTGTACATGGGTATGGGTGTGTTTACATGGGTATGGGTGCGTGTATGTACATGGTTGTGTGTGTACATGGGTATGGGTGCGTGCATGTACATGGTTGTGTGTACATGGGTATGGGTGTGTGTACATGGATATGGGTGCGTGCATGTACATGGTTATGTGTGTACATGGGTATGGGTGCGTGCATGTACATGGTTGCGTGTGTCCATGGCGATGCGTGCGTGCATGTACATGGTTGTGTGTGTACATGGGTATGGGTGTGTGTACATGGATATGGGTGCGTGCATATAAATGGTTGTGTGTGTACATGGGTATGGGTGCGTGCATGTATATGGTTGTGTGTGTACATGGGTATGGGTGCGTGCATGTATATGGTTGTGTGTTTACATGGGTATGGGTGTGTGTACATGGGTGTGCATGTGTGTATACATGGATGTGCATGTGTGTAGGTGTGTGACATGAGTATGGGTGCATTTGTGTGCATGGTTTTGTGTGTACATGGGTTTGGAGTGTGTACATAGGTATGGGTGCGTGCATGTACATGGTTGTGCATGAGTGTGCATGTGTGTGTACATAGGGGGTGTGTGTACATGGGTATGGTTGCATGTGTGTACATGGGACGTGGGTGTGTACAACAAAAATATCAAAAAAGGAAGCAGTGCTTACACCACTATATGGCTTGATTTCTTGTACCTGTATACACCTGTATCTTTCTTTACGCCCGCAGCCTGCTTTGGCCAATGGCAAATAACTTGATAAGTGAAAAATGATCCAGCGTTGGCAGCTAAAGCCTGTGTTTTTTTTTTTTTCTTTTTGTGGGTGAGGTGTGGGTTGGTGTGTGGGGTGTTAAGAGTGGGGGGGAGGTGTGTGGGGTGTTAGTAGTGGGGGGAGGCGTGTTGGGTGTTAGGAGTGGGGGAGGCGTGTGGGGTGTTAGGAGTGGGGTGGAGTTACAGGGTGTTGGGGGAGGTGTATGCCATCTGCTGTCCCTGCATATCTAAGCCTATCCAGTGTATGCCATCTGCTGGCCCTGCATATCTAAGCTTATACAGTGTATACCATCTGCTGGCCCTGCGTATTTAGGCTAATACAGTGTATGCCATCTGCTGGGCCTGAGTATCTAAGCCAATCTAGTGTTTGCCATCTGCTGTCCCTGCATATCTAAACCTATCCAGTGTATGCCATCTGCTGTCCCTGAGTATCTAAGCTTATCCAGTGTATGCCATCTGCTGTCCCTGCGTATCTAAGCTAATACAGTGTATGCCATCTGCTGGCCCTGCGTATCTAAGCCTATCCAGTATATGCCATCTGCTGGCCCTGTGTATCTAAGCTAATACAGTGTATGCCATCTGCTGGCCCTGCATATCTAAGCCTATCCAGTATATGCCATCTGCTAGCCCTGCATATCTAAGCTAATACAGTGTATGCCATCTGCTGGCCCTGCGTATCTAAGCCAATTCAGTGTTTGCCATCTGCTGGCCCTGTGTATCTAAGCCTATTCAGTGTTTGCCATCTGCTGTCCCCGAGTATCTAAGCCTAGCCAGTGTATGCCATCTGCTGTCCCTACGTATCTAAGCCTATCCAGTATATGCCATCTGCTAGCCCTGCGTATCTAAGCTAATACAGTGTATGCCATCTGCTGGCCCTTTGTATCTAAGCCCACGTTGCTTAATATGTTGTGTGAACTTCTTCTAAGTTGGGGGATGGTTTGTCAAGCTCAGTGCCTAGGGCAGCCTGAGCTGTAGATACAGCCCTGGTTGTGTCAATTCTGCATAAAAAGAGTGGTTTTAATTTTTAGCTACACAGCACATGAGGGCTTGTTTTTTGTGGGACAAGATGTTCGTTTTAGTGTTGCCATGAACGGACCATGTAAAATTTGTAAGTGGGATGAAATATGAAAAAATTTACCTGCACCGTGTTTGTGGTGTTTTTGCTTTTATGGTGTTTACTTTTTGGTGTAAGTGATGTGTTAGGGTCTGTTCACACTGCGTCTTGCATCTGTATGAACATGCGCTTTTCTGATGCGTCTCTGGGACCGACAGGACGGACCCAGAGACGCGTCTAGCAATTAGCAGTGACTTTATCACTGCCGGCAATTGTTTGAAAGATGGAGCCGGCAGGCATGATGGAAACACGTCCTGTCGGTCCCAGAGATGCATTAGAAAAGCAGATGTTCACATGGATGCAAGACACAGTGTGAACATACCCTTATCTGTATTCTGTGTTTATTGGGGGCCCAGTTCCCAGCTCTGCCCTGGGGCCATAATGCGGTTAAGATGGCTCTGATCTGATCTACTGAGAAGCACTTTCCTGACCTGCTTCCATCTCCAGAGCCTCCAGAGAAGTTCTTTCCTGACCTGCTTCCATCTCCAGAGCCTTCAGAGAAGTTCTTTCCTGACCTGCTTCCATCTCCAGAGTTGCCAGAGAAGGACCTTTCTGACTTGCACCCATCTCCAGAGAAGGACCTCCCTGACCTACACCCATCTCCAGAGTCTCCAGAGAAGGACCTTCCTAACCTGCCCCCATCTCCAGAGCCTCCAGAGAAGGACCTTCCTAACCTGCCCCCATCTCCAGAGCATCCAGAGAAGGACCTTCCTAACCTGCCCCATCTCCAGAGCCTCCAGAGAAGGATCTTCCTAACCTGCCACCATCTCCAGAGCCTCCAGAGAAGGACCTTTCTGATTTGCACCCATCTCAGGAGAAGGACCTCCCTGACCTGCCCCCATCTCCAGAGCCTCCAGAGAAGGACCTTCCTGACCTGCTCCCATCTCCAGAGCCTCCAGAGAAGGACCTTCCCACCATCATCTAATCAGAGACATTTCATCAGTTCCTGCCCTTACACCCCTGATGATGCCTCACACCTGATGAGGGGAACAAACCATCAAGAAACCATAGAGACATTGATCTCTCCCTCACACCTTAAATATCTTGAGGACCTAGCTGAAGGCTTCAAGCTTCTGTGCTCTGGGGATTGTCCCTCCTGATTTTGTTTTGTGACCCTGATCCATTAATAAAAGCTTCTGTTTTGATGTTTGTCACTTATTTCGATGTATCAGATGTGGGGATGAAGGTAGCAAGTTACCAGGTGCTTGGAGAGGAGGTACATAAGAAAAACAACAGAACTGCTTCCAATTCCCAGCAGACGGCTCCCAGGAGAAAACCCGTGTTGCGCAACAAGGGTCAAATACAGCTTCTCCGACATAAAGACGTTTTATTGAATCCAAACAAACTACGTATCAGGCGTTTCATGCTGACTGCACTTCACCAGGTTCACAGACAGGGGGCAATCTATCCTCCATAAATAGTAGTTCAGCCATCCACATGCTTAAAACACACATCAAGAGATTCTAATAAGCATAAACATATAAATTCTAAAAATGTTCTAAAATTACAAATATCTAAACAATTATCAGTTTATCACAAAGAAATATATTTAATAGACCAGTAGATGACAACCTCCTCTAATTCTATCCATATCACCAGGGCCATATTTTCCATGGGCACACTAGGCAGTTGCCCGGGGTCCTATTGATCATAGGGGCCCCAGGTGATCTATGTATGTCCCAGGAATGGAAGAAACATACCCTGGACCTCTTAGTTGGCTTTGCTTATTTAAAGGGGTCATCTCACTACAAGAACTGCTGCTCTTTATGTTAAAGATCTTGCAAAAACAAGTCACTTTGCAATATGTGTCCATTAGCAGTGTCCTACCTATTCCTAGATATCCCCTCTTGTATGGGCTGCATCAGCTCCTCAGGTCGCTATAGCTACAGACCTGTGTGATCTCTCCTGATAGGCTGCCAGCACTGGTCACTATAGCTACAGACCTGTGTGATCTCTCCTGATAGGCTGCCAGCACTGGTCGCTATAGCTACAGACCTGTGTGATCTCCTGATAGGCTGCCAGCACTGGTCACTATAGCTACAGACCTGTGTGATCTCTCCTGATAGGCTGCCAGCACTGGTCACTATAGCTACAGACCTGTGTGATCTCTCCTGATAGGCTGCCAGCACTGGTCGCTATAGCTACAGACCTGTTCTATCTCTCCTGATAGGCTGCCAGCACTGGTCACTATAGCTACAGACCTGTTGATATCTGTAGCTGTAGTATGGTCTATGCTAAGATGTTATTCTTCATGATAGGTGCCAGGTCCTTGTCTTATATCTTGATAGGCTGCAGCTGTTCAAGTAAATTCCATTGATAGGCTGCCAGCATTGGTCACTACAGCTACAGCCCTGTTCTATCTTTCATGATAGGCTGCCGGCACTGGTTGCTATAGCTACAGACCTGTTAAATATCTCCTGATATGCTGCCAGCACTGGTCACTACAGCTACAGCCCTGTTCTATCTTTCATGATAGGCTGCCAGCACTGGTTGCTATAGCTACAGACCTGTTCAATATCTCCTGATAGGCTCTCAGTGCTGGTTGCTATAGCTACAGACCTGGCTTCTACTGCAGTTTAGTGGAAGCCATTATACACGTCCATGAATTCAAAATGAAACCAAGAAAACAGGACGAATCAATGTAGCGAAACAACCCCTAAGTGTTTATGTGATTTAAGGATGTGCAAACAGTTAAAAACCATGGTGGAGAAGGGAGCCAAAGGCTCCCTGCCCTGCCAAATAGTCTTGTAGGCTGCAGGCTGCCGGTGTCCAGACATAAGTGGAGTGATAATATAAGTGTGCTTGGGGTTGGCTGGAGACATGGTCTAGTGCAACTATTTGGGCAGGGCCCACTGCAGTCTTATGCCCGGGGCCCATAATGCTGAATAGATGGCTCTGCAGATCACTAAATTCACTTAACCTATTGTAAAGTAATTTCTAGAAGCAAAAGGTTAATTATATTATATTAACCCCTAATAATTTCCACCTCCTCATTGAGACCCCGAGGGGATAATGTTTGGCTCTTATAGATCCCAAACATTTCCTTTTTGCTAAGTGCTTCCAATCTATTTGGGAATTTGGGGGCATAAAATCTATTGGTGTTACCTTAATATTATATACAGGAAAGAATATTTCAAATCAGGGGTTTTTAAGGTTCTGTTTTCTCCTGTTTTTCTTTATCTCCCTCATACATTATTCCTTCAACCCATATATACATTGAATTTTTCTAGGCGACCGGTTTACATCTGTGGGAGGGATGGAAAGTCCCTCGTGACTACTTATTTTTTGATTGATAAATTTTAATGCATATTTATTAAAAGTTATATTTTATTTGAAATATTCTTTCCTGTATTAAATTTAGTTTTTGAAGCCTCTGTGTGGTCCGACCAACATACTGATAGCCATAGGCATTCTAAGAGATATATAACAAAATTACTACAGCAGTCTAATGGAAACTTCATTTTAAAATGTTCCCCTTTTTTTGGAAGTAAAAGTGTCACTTATACTCATTAACAGACATAGACGGCAATTTTTCCTCGCACATTTTTTACTCCCTATACATGTATTTTTCCCTATGATTTTCTCTTTTACATAAAACTCTTCTTTTCTATTTGTCCTACTAGGGGCTATTATTTCCTTTCTAGTCTTTGCTTGTCTAAAGGTAAAACCCGGGACTTTCGGTAGCGTTTCAGCTAAAAATGGATCTTACAATAATAAATACCAATGTTTTTTTTTTTTTTAAAATCTCTCCCTTGTGAATGGTTGCTGTTAGATCTAGCGATAAAATTATAACTATATTTGTTTTTTATCCACAATGAAATGTTTATTGAAAAGCAGTGAAAGTATCATAACAAAACATTCATGCTAACAGTTGCTAAGTATAAAAAAAAGTTCATACAGATTGAACAAGTTAAAAACATAACAAGCCATATTGCATAGATAACGTTGGAGCATAGATCTTGGATAACCACTAAGAAGTTCAATATCATCAGCAATAACTTTAGAGAACTCTTAAAGAGGTCAAGCATAAGACTATGGGGGCCAGAGAAGACCTTCCTCTTAATGGAGCAGGGTTGACCATTCTTTTGCTAACTCAGCGAAAGTGTAAAGAATCTATCCAAAGACACCATCGATCCCTAACATATGCTACTCTGTGTGGCGGAATAATGAGGCTAGTTTCGGATTGAAATTGAGTATTATCCCTTTTAATGACTTGTTTAATAGAAGGTTTAATAGGAGATTTCCAATTTGCTGCTATTGTGAAGCGGGCAGCTATAACCACATGTACTAAAATTGTATGGAACCTGGGAGGTATCTCATGATAAGATAGATCTAATAAAGCTAGGTCTGGAGAGAGACGGAAGTCTGGGCCTATGAGTTGTTGTAGTAGTTCCTCTACTTTACTCCAAAGTGGAGATACCATCGGGCAATTCCACCACATATGGAGCAAAGATCCTTTTTGGCCACAACGTCTCCAGCAAAGATCAGAGTATCCGGAAATCATATGTGCCAATCGGGATGGTGTTAAGTACCAGCGCAGTAGAATCTTTCTGGATAGTTCAACATGGTTGACACAGCTGGAATGCTTATTTACCACCTTAACTGCTTGGGACCATGCGTCTTCAGAGAAAGTTTGCCCTAATTCCTTTTCCCATCGCGTCTCATACTCAGACTTATCAGGAACGTCGTCAACACAGAGGGTATGATAAGCGGTAGAGAGGCTTTTGGCAAGTTTAGAGCTATTCCATAGTAACATATGAAATGAAGAGGATCGGCCAATGCCCGACGGCCAGTCAAGTGTTTGCACCACATGCCTAACTTGTAGATAAATGAAAAATTGGTTGCGTGGTATTGGAAAGCGTGAGCATAGATCCTCAAATGAGCATAAATATTGATCATGAAAGAGCTCTCCTACCAGCTTTATTCCAGAGTTTAACCAGAGATGGATGGGGATGTTGGGGGCGAGGCAACAAAGTACAGAGAGTGGACATTTGGCTCTAGGTACAGAAACCTTTCTCTTTAGAACTACGTGTTTACACCACACCTTCATAGCATGCGACAAGGTTGCTAATTTTAATTCAGGAGGTCTCCATCCAAACAACATCGCTGTTAAGCAGTCTCGGAAGGAGGAGCCTCTGGGGAGTGAGGAGTTTTCGATATCTATCCAATGCTGAGAGTTTGGGGCTGTCCAATATAAAGATAGTGGTTCTAGCACTGAGGCTATGTTGTATTGAAAAAGATTTGAGACTGAGAGTCCTCCTTGTGTAGTCTTCCTGAATAAATGGCTCCTTTGTACTCTAGGTCTTCTCTGACCCCATATAAAGTGTAGTAGTTGATTTTGGAGTCTGGTCAATAGTTCCTTTGGGAAAAGAAAGGGTAGAGATCTCGAGATGTATAGGAATTTGGGCAGTAACATCATTTTGGACTGATTAATGCGGGCTAACCATGACAATTGAAAATTATTAAGTCTAGCAATTTCATGCATTAGTGTATGACTAAGATCTGATAAGTTTTTTTCTATTGTCATATTGATGTCTGGATATATCTTAATTCCCAAATATGGGAGACATGACTCCGACCAGATAAAGCCCAGCTGGGACAGTTGGCGCTTAAGGGAAGGAGAGCAATTTACCGGGAGAAGAATCGACTTGGAAATGTTTAACTTATAATATTAATCCGCCCCTCCCGGGGCCAGTAAAAAAGAAGCGCAGGAACAAAAAGTTTCAGGTTTTTTGACATATTATTAATAATCATCAAGTGTTGAGGATTTTTATCGACAAATTTAAACCCGAAAGGTTTTTTAAATGGTTGATCAAAATTTTCCAATCATGCGAAAATTTAAAGGTTAAAACGGCATCATAATTAAAAACGCGTTTTTTTCGGCGTTTCCTGTTTTTGGGCCAGCAATAATTACAGAATAGAGCGGGTGAGATGGTGTGCGACGTATGACTGGGATGTGTTGGTTGCGTTGGCGGAAAAACACATGCCCTCTTTTTAAACATAGAACACTTTTTCCTTTTCAGCCCGGGTCTCTCAGCGCCCAAAGGGGAAAAGGATGCGCTCTCCCTTGGCCAAACAGCTCAGCAAAATTAGTCTATTTCTGCACAAAAAACCCTCACTATTACGTGACCCTTCCCAAATTTTAGTTAGATTAGAGTTTTTGAAGTTTTTTATGTAGTTAGCTAGAAATTTTAAACCCGCATCCCCCGCGGTAAAGTCACGGCGGTGGGACGGGGGGGGGGGGGGGGGGGGGCAACCGGTTTCTTTTAAAAAACGGGGCAAAACAAAACGTAAATTTTTTTTAAAACGGGCAAAAATTTTCTAATTTTCACCAACAAGGTAAATTTTTTGAAAGGGGTTTTTGACCAAAATAATACGTTATTTAATTTTTCCAAAAACCCCTTTACATTACTGTTTTTTTTACTTTAAAATTTAAATAAATCGGGGCACCCAAAAAACCATGTAAAAATCAAGGGGACCCCCCCGCTTTTTTCCCACCCAAAAAAATCTTAAAACAGCAATTCAAATATTCCCACGGGTAATTGAAAGGGCAAAAAAAACCGGTACATACAAAAATAATGACCAATTCAAAAGCTTTTTTTTTGCAAATCTTTAAATAGCATAATCCCTGTATGAGACAACCCATTTAATACAATGAAAAAAAGGAAAAAAGCATGGTGGGATTCCATCCTATTTTAAAAAATTGCAGTCAAAAAAAACTGGAAAAAAAATTCCCCCCTGAATTGTACAAGGGGGACAGGAAACTTGACCAGATGTAGGTTTTTCAAGGCATGGAGATGGAGCACGGACAGAGAACAAGTACAGAGCCCTTTTCCTCCAGACGTTGATAAAATGAGAAAAAGAATGCCAAGAAAAGGGGCACCTGGGGAACAGGGGGCGTTAACCACCATATTTCCCAAATAAGCTCAATTGGTCCGCACTCATACGGAGGGGGAAGCGTACCCAGGTATTGGACTGGGTACAGGGAAGGCGGAGTTCTCCCTTCCCCTTCCGCACTCTGCTTTGCCGACAGTTTGTTCTGCTCTCAGGGCATTTTCCCGCTGTTTTTTAGATGCGGACGCCAGCCTGGCTCTCACCGCACCCACTGTAAACCCCGGGCCCCGGGTATGCTGTGGGCCCAGGACAGGTTTAGAGTCAATGTCCAAGTGAAACTAAAAAAGGGGTTGAAAGACCCTTTTTTTCCCCCACTTTGTAAACGGGGGTCAGACAGGTTTTTAAAGGCCTACTGTTGCCCGGACAGGACAGTATTGTCCAGTTCACCAAAATGGGGTTGAAAGACTCCTTTTTTCGCCATTTTTAAATTGGGGGTCATGCAGGGGTTTTGGGGGTATCGGGGAGGACAGGGATTTCAATTCCAGTTTAAGTAACTGAGTTCAAATCATACTGCCCTGGCCTTTTTAAAATTTTGGTGATGCAGGTTTAAGGGCAGGCTGTGGGACAAAAACAGGATGTGAATGGTCTGGACTTTTTTTTCGTGACTTTTAAAACCCAAGGTTTGCCTAAGATGTAGGACTATCCATTTTCTGTTGTGGGGTTAATTTTCAGCTTCTCCACCTTGTTTGGGTGTAATAATGAAGGGGTTGTTGCTCTCCCATAGACTTTAATGGTAAACGCCATAACGGGTCAATATCGAAAAAACCCTTTTCGTAGCGGGGCCGACTATCGCTATCCTCGATTCTCGATAGCCCCAAAGCAATCGCTCAACACTATCACAGCATAAAGACTAATCTTATGGACTTCTTTTTTACTTCTAGCCCACAATTTTGAAACTTACGAAATTTTTTAGCCAAAGGTTCTGCCGAGATCATAAATCAGGGATAAAGGGCACCCCGTCTAGTCATTTTGATATCAAAATGTTCCGAGGGAAGCCGGGCAAAACTTTAGCTGAGGGGACGTTACAGGGAAGTAACAGCAACAAAATCATCCCATGGAAGCCCAATTTTTTGCAAAAATTTTCCAAAAATGACCAGTTGACTCTATTGAATGCTTTTTTCCTCTAAAGACAAAAAAAGTACTTTTGCAAAAGACGTTTGGGTTTTAAATTTGGGACTTTTCTCCCCCCCTCTTGTTTGTCGCCTTTGACGAAACCTACCGATCTCTATTTTACTAA
The DNA here is from genome assembly GCA_025379985.1 of Phyllomedusa bahiana. Taxonomy (NCBI): domain Eukaryota; kingdom Metazoa; phylum Chordata; class Amphibia; order Anura; family Hylidae; genus Phyllomedusa; species Phyllomedusa bahiana. The sequence continues at coordinate 59,312 of JAODAL010023026.1, forward strand.
ATGTGGGATCTCATTAAAATTTTTCTAAAATTTTTGAGAAGAGTTTTTATATCGATTCAATTGGGAGATGGGGCTTAAAATTTTCACTTGGTCCGGTTTACCACTTTTTGTAAGTTAGTATAGTTGAAATGGGGGCAATAATTTCGGTTGGGGGGGAGCTTTCTCTGTGTAGCAGTAAAAAGGCGAGCAGAAAGGGGGAAAAGGATATCGTAGTAGCTTTAAAATACTCATTTTTGAGACCATCCTCCGGGGATTAGTACGTTTTAGTTGAAAATTGCCACTACCTCCTGGAGAGAAATAGGCTTATTTAACTCTGCTAGCTGTTCTGTCGATAGGGAGGGGAGGGAAACTTCCTTTAAAAATTTGTCAATGTCCTCATCTAAAACTTTAGGGACAGTTGTATCTGTTTTAATGTTATATAGGGATCTATAATAAACAGCGAACGCGTTGGGAGTCTATAATTTTGTCATGAGAGGAGGAAGTAATATGAGAAATACGGGTTTTGGCCATTACCGCTTTGACTCTATGGGCTAAAATTTTGCCAGGCCTATCTCCTTGAATGTAAAAGTTCCAGCGGAGCTTGATTAAATGAAATTCGTATTGTTGTAAGTGTAGTGTATTAAGTTTGGCGCAAAGGGACTCTAGCTTGTCTTTAATAGGCTGTGTGGGGTGTGCTTTAAACTGCGGTTCTAGTAGTTTTATTTCCTCTAAGACGTTATGAAGTGATAGTTCCCTGGCTCTTCTTTCCCTGGCTGCTAACTTAATAAGGATCCCTCTAATGTATGCCTTATGGGCACAACACAACATCTCCTCAGAGGGCGCTGTGGGCAAGTTGAGTTCAAAATAATACAAGATAGCTGTTGTGATTTCCTTGACAACTTTCCCTGACTTAAGTAAGAAATTATTCAATCTCCAAGGAGAATGAAAGGCAGGGGCTGAAGTTACCCGTAATGTTAGAAATATTGGTGCGTGGTCTGACCAAGTTTTAACTCCTATCTTAGAGCTAGAGACTAATAGCAGTGCCGTTCTGTTTAGTAAAATATAATCAATTCTGGAATGGGAATCTTTTGCTGCCGAGTAAAAGGTGAAGTCCTTTTCAGTCGGATGGGCATATCTCCATGGGTCATGTAGATTTTCTTCTAATAATCTGTTTAGATCAGGGGAAGATTTAATACTATGTCCAGATCTGTCTCTATCTTTATCCGGCACCATATTAAAGTCCCCGCAGATCAGCACCTTACTTTTGGAATCTCTCTTGACTTTAGCAATGAGTTTCGTGAGAAATGAGAGCTGGTGCTGGTTGGTAGCAAACAAACCCACTAACATAAACGGTATGGCGTTTAGGTTACAGTGTAGGATTATATAGCGGCCTTTAGCATCTACTATAGCATTAGGCTGAGAAAAGGCAACAGAGTTTTTGATAAAGAAGGATACCCCAGCTTTTTTCACGTCTAGGGCAGAGTGATGTGAACGGGAGTAGTTCTTATGTTTAAGTCTAAAAGAGTCGTTCCTACTCAAATGCGTCTCCTGTACACAAATCACATCCGCACGAGACTGAACCACCTCCTTCCAGAACCTTGACCTTTTGAATGGTGAGTTTAAGCCGTTAGCATTAATAGACATAAATTTTACACCCATTATGTAATATCAACTACAACAGTTATAGAGATGCTGATGAACGTAAATCTTCCTTAAAACTATATTTGTATTGGGATTTTTTTAATTATATTTTTTATATTTCTTATATTTTTTGTTTTTTGGGCTTTCATTTTCCTCCTTTGTTGATTCTCTATCCTAATGTTCTTACAAACCCTCTTTCTGAGTTCGCTCTCGTGTTCTTTTCAGGGCCTCGGCGATTATTCCCTTGGGGTATGTTTTCCTTCTCAGTTTCACCTCTATTACCTTCACTTGTTCAAATTCCCCATCTCGAGTATAGTTTTTCTCACTCTTCTCATCTGCCTATAGGGTATATATTTATCTTCCATTTATGAAATGTGAATTTTGAAAATCAAGATACACATTGGCATCAACTTCCTTAGAAAAAGTCTTAGTGATATATTTATTGTCTTCCTTACTTACCACTTTATCCAAATAATCTATCTCCTCATAGCTGGCTTTCATAGTAAAACTTAAACCCCAATTATTTCGATTCAACTCCAAACAGAACTCATGTAGTTCCTCCTTGGAGTCACCGTACATGAAGGAAGGATCGTCAATATATGTCTTATATACCTCAATCTTCTTCCAATATTTACTCTCACAGATATACTGACATTCAAAGAATCCCATAAATAAATTTGCATAGGAGGGAGCAAACCGATGTCCCATGGCCGTCCCCCTCCTCTGCCTATAAATCCTTTTTCCATGTGTAAAAAAAATTATTATTTAAAATAAAAGACAATCCATCTCTTAGGGTCTGTTCACACAGCTGATTTGGACGCTGTTTTCAAAGCGGTTTGTGGAGTGTTTCCGCTTGCAAAACTGCATCCAAAACACCTCCAGTTCATTTAATTGATTCCTATGCAAAACCTTGTTGTAGTTCACACACAACGAGGATTTTTCGCGCTTCTTTGAAAGCGCTGAAAAAGAAGTGTCATGTCAATTCTTGAAGCGTGTTTGTCATGATCATGCCCAGAAAACCCCCAGCTATGGGCTCCGGGTGCCGGCCACGGCTGGTGCGGTGAAAGCCATGGTTTTCTACCTGAGGCCTTGTATTTGTTTCCTTCTCCTGTGGGAACTCGGTCCTCTACCTTGGATTGTAATTGATTTCTGGCCAACGCCCGTGGCCAGGAACCTTCCAGTACTCTTTGGGTTAATCAGTTCTCTTGGTGATTGACAGGTTCTGTTTCCTATCACTTCTGTTCTTCTTCCTTCCCTTCCCTATTTATAGTCACTGCTTCCTTCCTTCTTTGCCTGCTATAGGTTTTTCTCCCCTGTAGTTCGCCCGTTCCTTCGCTTGGCTTTCTGTGCTTTTCTGACCTTTTGCTTGGACACTGGTTACCCTTCGTCTCACGATTCTGTACCTCGCTGCCCGTTCCATTACCGCCCTGGACCGCCCGACTACGTTTATTTGTTCTGTGTTTGTCTCTGTGTTGCACTTTGCTCAGTGTAGTCATTAGTCTTCTGGTTGGGGCCGGCCTATTAAGGAGTCGGGTTCCCCAAAAGTCAGGGACAGGGGCTTGGACCAGTGTCAGGGCCCACTTGTCTGTGTCTTGGTTTTCCCAAAAAATCGTCCCCAAAAGAGTAACCCCCAAAACCTTGCCCAAAACCTCTCCAAAACGTCACCCAAAACCTCGCCCAAAACCTCGCCCAAAATCTCAACCATAAACCAAAACAATAAATGCGTATAAAACCTCTTTTGAGGTAGCCCATTTCTGGCGTGTTTTTTATGCTGTTTTGGGAATGGAAACGCTCTGAAAACCGCTTCGAAAACAGCGTCCAACTAAGCCGTGTGAACATACCCTTGAAAACATTCTCTGTGACTCTAATAATTCTAAATCCATTTATTTAAAATTCCATCACATAATTTACCCCTATACCATGTTGAATATTGGAGTGTAGAGAGCAGACATCCATAGTCACCAGTAAAGAACTTTCCATACATGATGTTTCTGTGAGTGTTTTAATTAATGCATCTGAATTTTTTTTTAAAACTGGGCAACGTCCATACATATTTTTTTAAAAATTGATCCGAATAATGTGATTGATTTGCCGTTGCTCCACCGATCACTGAAATTATAGGTGGGTTCTCTTTTTTTTTTTTAACAGATTTTTTTATTTTCAACATCAAAAAGAAAAGCACAATGCAAATGAGAGTACATGCTCATATTCAATGATACGAGATAACATCTTTGAGGCAACATATCAGTACCAAGGGGTCTCTTTAAGTCCTTAGGGATCTTTGGTAAAAAAATGAAAAAAAGGTCTTTTAGGTACAGGTATATAAATAATACTCTCCTTCCTTATCCATTGCCCTCTTTTGGAAGGCATCGTCTAAAAATATTTTTATATTGTTATTCAGACTCGGAAATGGGTCCCGATCCACCACCTCATTGTACTCAACATCCGATAAAATATTTTTGGCTTCCGCCTCATAATACAAATAATCCATTATTACCCCTCCCCCCTCTTATCTGCCATATGGATTATGATCTCCTTATTGTCCCTAAGAGATTTCAAAGCTTTAAATTGTTGTGTAGTCAAATTACACTTA